>CAUYQV010008527.1:0-13001 GCA_963574575.1 Galagoides demidoff | reverse complement strand
ATCCTTCCTTGGTTGGTTACTATGGCTTTGTAAAATAATTTGAATCTGGGTAATGTGGTACCTTCAGCTTTGTTCTTTTTGCTCGGGATTGCTTTGAATATTCTGTTCCATACGGATTTTAGGATTTCCTTTTCAACTTTTGTGAAAATGTCATCAGTATTTTGATAGAGATTACATTAAATATAGAGATTGCTTTGGGTAATATGGACATTTTAACAAAATTGATTTCTTTAAATTCATGAATATGGAATATCTTTTCATTTCTGTGGCTTTTTCAGTTTATTTCAAACAAATTTTTAAAGTTTTTATTCGAAAGTTCTTTTATATCTTTGGTTAAGTTTATTCCTAACCATTTTACTTTATTTGTAAATGGGATTGCTTTCTTCTTTTACTTTTTTTCAGCCAGTTTGCTATTGTCCATAGTAGTGATACTGATTTCTGTATGCTGATTTTGCATACTAAAACTTTCGGAATTTGTTGCTTAGTTCTGAGAGTTTTTGGTGCAGTCTTTACATTTTTCTAAATATAAGATCATATTATCTTCAAACAAGGGTATTCTGACTATTTTCTTTTAAAAAATATGTGCCTTATTTCCTTCTCCTGCCTAATTTCTCCAAGACTTTTAGTACTATGTTGAATAAATGGGGTGAAAGTAGGCATCTTGTCTTGTTACAGATCTTTAAAAAAAGACTGTTAATTTTTCCCCATCAAATATGTTACTGGCTTTGAGTTTGTAATATATAACCTTTATTGTGTTGTATTTTCCTTCACTACTCAGTTTTTAGATAGTTTTTAGCATGAAGAGATATTGAATTTTATCAGATGCTTTATTTGGCATCAATTCAAATAATCATATAGTATTTGTCCTTTGTTCTTTGCTATGATGTATTATATTTATTGATTCGTATATATTGAACCATCCAGTTATCCCTGTGATGAATTCCATTTCATCATGATAAATGTTGGTGAATTCAGTTTGACAGAATTTTGTTAAGGATTTTTGCATCTGTGTTCATTACAAATAGTGACCTGAAGTTTTCTTTTTTCTCTTTGGTTTTGCTATCAGGATAATACAGGACTTATAGAATGCATATGAAAGTATTTCTTTCTCCTCAATTTTTGGGAATAGTTTGAGTAGGATAGTCATTAGTTCTTTAAATGTTTGGTAGAATCTAGTGGTGAAGTCATCAGGTCTTAGGTGCTCTTTGATGGGAGACATTTTATTAATGCCTCTATGTCGTTACTTGTTACTGGTCTGTTTAGGTTTTGGATTTTATCATGGTTCAATGTTGGTAGTTGTATGTAGGAATTTAACCATTTCCTCTAGGTTATCCAATTTAGTGGCAAATAATAGCTTATAGTAGTATCCATTTATCCTTTGAATTTCTGTAATATCAGATGCAGTGTTTCTTTCTTATCTCCTATTTTACTTATTTGTGCCTTTTCTCTCTTTTTTTCTTAGTCTGGTTAAAGTTATGTCCTTTGGGGATAAAGAGGCCAATATGGCAGCCCAGAGGCAGCCCACACACAAAAGGCCTTCAAGATGTTCAAATGTTGTAAGTAGATACCTACCTTCAGATGGGTCTTTTTGGGAAAAGCATTGAAAATTAGTAAGGAAGTGATGAGACAAAATCATAGTGAAGGGCAGGGAGATGGGGTGATCTAAGCAGGAAAATCAGAAGGCACCTGCAGGAGGTGTTCATGTGCTGTAGAAGGAAGGGGGAGAGAAGTCCAGGACTCCAGTCTCTCCCACTTAGACACTGCAACCACCACAAATCTCTGACTGGTCAGGGAGTTGTTTGGAGACTGTGCAGTGACATTTCATTGGAAATAAGCAAGCAAAGTAGACACCAAGTAGCTTACATGCCCAGGTCACTGCAGCTAATGAGATTTTGAACTTTTGAGACCAGGATGCCTTGTCTGCACAGGACTTTGCTTTGCTTCAGCCACCTCCACATCACCCTGTCAAGCCTGGAAGGAACTAGTAAGAGCAGAAACACTTGTGAACCTTGTGACAGAAAGGTTCCCTCTACCCCACTACAAATTGAAATAGAGTAATGAGATGCTCCATCACGACTGTCTTGGTATAACCTATGCAGCAAGAGAACCTCAGCCACTAGGTGGTCTGACCCTAAGGCCCATCCCCAAGCTTCCTATGCCACCACACAGCCTGATCACCATGGCTCCTGAACCACTTCTGAGTTCAGCTGCCCAGACGCTGGGGTTTCTGTCCCATCCATGAAGCTCTGGCACCTATGTCTAGCCCAACAGTTGTGCCCCTTTGGCTCACATGCCACCAACTGGTAGGACCCACCTGCACAATCAAAGGCCATAGGGCTGCTAATCACAGGGGCCACCATTGCACCTGGACCCAGGTGGAGTGAAAGCCCACATCTCTAATACTTACAACCACACTCTAGCTAAGGTCACTCATCTGCCCCTGGCCCAATCTTAGGGAGATTTGGACAGAGCTATATTCTACAATGCCAGCATCCACCAAGAAGGAATCACCCAGCCCTATGCCTGAGCTTCTAAGAGTGGCTTGAGGAATAGCCCACAATTCTGCATAAAGATCCTCCAACATCAGCTTGGACTGTGACAATCATGGGTAATGAGATAACATAGAACAGCTGCATTATAGGTCTCATTATATATACTCCTCTCCTGCTCTGTCAATATTGAAGAGCAGGACAAAAAATATGCTATCTGGGGTCCTTTCCTCTTTCTCACTGTGTAGGAGAATTCTCAGCAAAGATGACAAACTACACTGCAAACCTGTCTGCCTTAAGAGAATAGGTTTAATATGTGAAGAAACTAGCAAAAGAACTCTGGCCACTTGAAAAGAGCAAACTGATTCAATATCCCCAAAGGATCATAATAAATATACAGTAAAAGACCCAACCCAAAAGAAATTGTTGAAAAGAAAAAAATGAAATTCAGGGTATGGATGGAAAATCAGATGAATGAGATTGAAGAGATAGTTGAAAATTAACCCAAAGAAGCCAAAATCAACAACAACAACAACAAAAAAAAACTGGAAAGTCACTGAAGAGACAAATAGCATTAAAATAAAAAGATATAACAGAACTTGAAACAAAAGAATCATTTTGGGAATTTCACTACATAGCAGAAATCTTCAACAACAAGCTAGACCAGGCATAAAAAAAAGAATTTCAGAGCTTAAAACAAGGCATTCAAAATAAAGCCAGTCAGTCAAAATTGCAGGAAGAAAAAAGAAGAAAGGATGACCAATAACTTAGACAAGTATGAAACTCTATCTAAGGTAATCTAATAAATGAAATATAGACATCCCAAAGAAGAAAAAGAAAAGCATAAAGAATAAGAAACCTATTTGGGGGAATTATGGAAGAAAATTTCCATGATATCCTCAGATATTCAAATACAAGAATTCAACACTTGGTCACTGAATACTAGAAAGATTCATAGCAAATAGCACATCTCCAAGACACATAATCACTTACTTTTATTTTTATTTATTTATATATTTATTTTTTGAGACAGAGCCTCAAGCTGTTGCCCTGGGTAGAGTGCTGTGGCATCACAGCTCACAGCAACCTCCAACTCCTGGGCTTAAGCCATTCTCTTGCCTCAGCCTCCCAGGTAGCTGGGACTATAGGTGCCTGACACAATGCCCAGCTATTTTTTGGTTGTAGTTGTCGTTGTTTGTCAGGCCCAGGCTATATTCAAACCCGCCAGCTCTGGTGTATATGGCTAGCACCTTAGCTGCTTGACCTACAAGCACCAAGCCCATAATCACTTATTGATCAATGTCCAAATGAAAGATAAAATTCACAGGTTGCAAGAAGAAAGCAGCAACTAACATACAAAAGAAAATCAATCAGCCTAACAACAGATTTCCCAGCAGAAACCTTACAAGACAAAAGAGACTGGGGCCTAATTTTTAACCTTCTTAAACAAAACAACAGCAAGCTAAGAATCCTGCCAGGTTAATTTTTATAAATCATGGAGAAAGAAACACTTTTCCAGACAAGCAAACACTAATGGAATATGTCACCACTAGACCTTCTCCCTGGGAAATGTGCAAAAGTGCTATATACATGGAATAGCACAATAGATAACTCACCAGTGTACACATGTTCAAAAGTTGAAGCTCACATCTCTTATAAAAGAATAGCCCAAATGGAAAACAAAACATATCAGCCAACATGATGAACAGGACAGTATTCTACATATCAACAATAAACTGACTATGAATGGCTTTAATGTCTCACTTAAAAAACAAGACTGGTTGAATGGATGAAAATAATGTAATTTAGGGTGGTGCCTGTGGCTCAAAGGAGTAGGGCACCAGCCCCATATGTCAGAGGTGGCGAGTTCACACCTACCCTGGGCAAAAAGAAAAAAGAAATGTAATTTGAATATATGTTGTCTAACAGAAATACATCTAATTCACAAGGATTCTCACAGACTCAAAGGTAAAAGGATACAAAATATCCCACAGATCTAGAAAACATAATTATAAGCTTCATTTGAAATCAGAAAGAGCCAGAATAACCAAAGCAACCCTAAGCACAGAGAAAAAGTCTGGAGGCATCATATTACCCAACATCAAATTATACCACAAGGGTACCATAACCAAAACACCATAATACCAGTATTAAAGACACAGACCCAGTAAAACAGAATAGAGAACACAGAAATAAAACCTTATAGTCATGAACAACTGATTTTGGACAAAGAAAATAGAAATATACACTGGAGAAAAGAAGCCATATTCAATAGACAGTGCTGGGAGAACTGGGAGATTCCTTAAAGAAATAAATGTAGACGTATCATTTGATCGAACAATCCCACTATTGTGTGTCTACCTACTCAAAGGATAAGAATCATTTTGTCAAAAAGACAACTACAATCAAATATCTGTTACAATGCACAAGTGAAAAGGTGAAAGCAATTTGAGTCACCATCAATTCATGAGTGGTTCAAGAAAAGGTGGTATGTGTAAAACAGAGTACTCTTCAGACAGAAAAAGCAATGATAATTTGCCACAACTTTAGACCATTATACTAAGTGTCTTAGGAGTAGAAATAAACACCGCATGTTCTTACTAATAAGTGGAAGTTAAATGATAGGTACCCATGGCACAAAGACATGTAAAGAACATTGTAAACCAATAAATGTGATGGGTGGAAAGGAGATAAGTGATAAAAACCTACCTACTGGAAACAATGAACACTATTCTCAAGACAAGTGCACAATGCCCTTTCTTAAGTTTCATAGATAGTAAAATGTATACATGTAACAAAATATTTGTACCTTATTCATAATTTAAAATTTTTTTAAAAATGAAATGAAGTCTTGTTGGTTGGATCTATCTTTTTTTTTTTTTTTGAGACAGAGACTCAAGCTATCCCCCTGGGTAGAGTGCTGTGGCATCACAGCTCACAGAGACCTCTAACTCCTGGGCTGAAGCGAGTCTCCTGCCTCAGCCTCCCAAGTAGCTGGGACCACAGGCACCTGCCACAGTGCCTAGCTATTTTTTGGTTGCAGCTATCGTTGTTTTGGTGGCCCAGGCTGGATTTGAACCCACCACCTTAGGTGTATGTGGCTGGTGCCTTAGCCACTTGAGCCACTGGCGCCAAGCCAGTTGGATCTATCTTTTTAAAAACTTTTCATTTTATTAATTTATATTCTTATTTTGTTCTCATTACTTTTGCTATGGTATTTATTATTTCTTCTTTTTCTACTAATTTTGAGTTTCATTTACTCTTGCTTTTCTAGTTTGTAAGAAGAATCATTAAGTTGTTTTATTTGAAGTCTCTACTTCTTTTTATTTTTTTTGAGACAGAGTCTCACTATGTCAACCTCGCTAGAGTGCTGTACTGTCACAGCTCACAGCAACCTCAAACTCTTGGGCTTAAGCGATTCTCTTGCCTCAGCCTCCCAAATAGCTGGGACTACAGGCGCTTGCCACAATGCCCAGCTATTTTTTGTTGCAGTTGTCATTCTTGTTTAGCTGGCCCAGGCTGGGTTCCAACCTGCCAGCCTTGGTGTATATGGCTGGTGCCCTAACCACTGAGGTACAGGAGCCAAGGCAGAAGTCTCTACTTCTTTGATGTCAACATTTATTGCTACAAATTCCCTCTTAGTACTTTTCCATATCTCATAGGTTTTGATATGTTGTGTTTCCATTTGTATTTGTTTTTTTTTTCATTTTCTTTTAATTTTTTTCATTAACCTATCATCACTCAGAAGCATATAGTTTAATTTGCATGTATCCTATACAGTTTCTAATATGTTGTTGATATCTTTTTTATTCTGTTGTGGCCAAAAAGATATTTGATGTGATTTCAATTTCTCTGAATTTTTAAGACTTGTTTTGTGGTGTAACATATGGTTTATCATTAAAAATCTTCCATGTGCCTATAAAAAGATTGTCTATTTTGTAGTTAGTAGGTGAAGTGCTCTGTGTCCAAATAACTGTTAGGTCCATTTCTTTTATAGTGAAAATTGATGTTTCTTCATTAATTTTCCATTTAGATGCTCTATTCAATACTAAAAAAATGAAGTGCTGAAATCCCAAATATTATTGTATTGGAGTCTATTAGATTCTTTAACTCTTGTAATATTTACTTTATATATCTGGGTGCTCCAATGTTGATTGTATGTCTATGCATATTTACTGTTTTATACCCTTTGCTTAAGTGACCCCTTTCTCTTTTTATACTGACTTTCTTTATCTCTATTTACATTTGTCCTGAAATATACTTTATCTGATGTAAGTGTAGTTATTCCTACTCTTCTTTTGTTTTAATTTGCTTGGAAATCTTTTTAGATCCTTTTAGTATTTTCAGTCTATATTTGTTTTATATGTAAGGTGAGTTTCCTATAGACAGCCTGAAGTTGAATCTCATTTCTCTTTATTCATTTAGCTACTCTGTGTTTTTAATTAGAGAATTTAGTACATATACATTCATTGTTATTTTTATTATGTTAGGATTTACTACCTCTACTTTGTCATGTTTTCTGATTTTTTTTTTAGTTCTCTTTTCCTTTCTTCCTGCCTTCCTTTGTGTATAAATGATTTCCTTTGTGTGTATACCTAAATTTCTTTTTTAATAGTTTTTGTGCATCTATTATAGTTTTTTGCTTTGTGGTTTCTTTGTGGCTCACAAAAAAAAATCTTATAACCTAGCCGGGCATTGTGGCAGTTGCCTGTAGTCCCAGCTACTCAGGAGGCTGAGGCAAGAGAATCACCTAAGCCCAAGAGCTAGAGGTTTCTGTGAGCTGTGACACTACAGTACCCTACAGAGGATGATAAAGTGAAACTCAGTCTCTAAAAAAAAAAAAAAAATCTTATAACCAACTATTTTAAATTGGCGATGAGTTAATTTTTATCTCAAATGAAAGGAAAATGCACAAATAAAGAAAAAACTTTAAAATATCTAGAAATTAACTCTTTTCCCGCTACTTTTATATATTCAGTTGTCTCTGTAGCTTCATATCATCTACCAAATTGTTGTAGTTATTATTTTTCTTATGTTTGTCTTTAGTCTTTCTACTAAAGTTTTGAGTGGTTTACATATCACTCATTCATACCAATTACAGTGTTAGAGTTTTCTGTATTTGTCTGTGTACTTTCTTCCAGTAGTGACTTTTATGCCTTCTGATGATTTCTTTTGCTCATTAGTGTCCTTATATGTCAGGTTGAAGACCTTCCTCTAAGAGTATTTTTGGTAAGACAAGTCTAACATTAATGAAATCCCTCATCTTTTACTTTTCTGGGAGCAGATATGTTTGAAAGATAACATTGCTGGAGATAATATTCCAGATTGAAAAGACAGGAAATGTGTCCCCCACCCCCCTTAGCAGTTTGAATATGTCATTCCACTCTCTCCTGGCTGGAAAGGTTTTCACTGAGAAGTTACTTCCAGACATATCTAAGCTTTTTTATATGCCATTTGCTTCTGTCCTATTGTTACTTTTAGGGGCCTTTCTTTGTCTTTAACCTTTGAAAGATTTAATGTTATATGCCTTGAGGTGATCTTTTTGGGTTGAATCTGCTTGGTCTTTGAATTATACCTGGATATTCACATCTTTCTCTAGGTATGGAATATTCTCTGTTATTATTTCTTCAACTAAATTTTATATCCCAATCTTTTTTTCTATATCTTCTTTAAGCCAATAATTTTAAGGCTTGCCCTTCCAAGGTTATTTTCTATGTCTTGTAGACATACTTAATTCATTTTTATTATTTTTTCCCCTCTGTGTATTTTTATATAGCTCGTCTTCAAGCTCACTGATCCTTTCTTCTGCTTTGTTGGTTTTGCTATTGAAGGACTCTAATGCCTTTTATAGTTTGCCCATTAAATTTTTCTGTTCCAGAATTTCTGTTTGAATTTATTATTTTAATTTCTTTGTGAAATTTATCTGATGGAATTCTAAATTCTTTAACTGTGTTATCTTAAAATTTGTGGGGCCTCCTCAAGATAGCAATTTCAGATTCTCTGTCTGAAAGCTCACGTGTCTCTATCACACTAGGAATGAGAAGTCATTTAGTCCATTTGCAGAGGTCAAGTTTTCCTTGGTATTCTTGATGCTCGTGGACATTTTCTAAAATTTATGTATTGATGAATTAGTCATTTATTCCAATCTTTGCAGTCTTCAATTGTTTGTATCATCCTTCTGGAGAGAGCTTTTCAAGAATTTAAAGTAGATTGATTATTACTTAAGCCAGTAGTCACTGTAGCTTTTTTAGTACTAGGGATTTCCCAAAGCCCAGTAATACTATTATAGATAGGCAGCCTTAATAGATTTGAGGAAGACAAGGGAGTACTCCCTAGGCTTTGAGGATGTCTCTCTGTGTCTTCTCTGTCTTATTGCCAAGTGAAAGAAGTCTTTCTCTGTCTTCAGCTGCCTTAAGTTGGAAAAGAGGTGATGTGGGCACTCTTGTCCTGGGGAGAGTCTAGGAATGCCATGCCAGAGCAAAGGCCTGGAACTAGAAGTTTAAAATATCTGCCTAGTGTTTAATTTTACTGGGACTAAGCTGGTACTCAACTTATAAGACAAAATGCTTTGTACTCTTCTCCCTCCTTTCCCCCAGCCTAAGGAATCTCTACCCAAGTTACATCACCTATGGTTGGAGGACAGGATATATGGGCATTCCTGTGGTCACTGCTGCTTGTGTCTCCCTGGGTCACACCTCAAGCCCACTCCTTCTGAGACTAGTATAGCACCAAGGATTGCCCAAGGGCTGCAGTCACTGTGGTCCCACTGCTGCTCAAATTTTCTGAAGGCCCCAGCCACTGTATTTGGACATGGTGAAACTGGACAGGACCCAGCATCCCTCTGCTGGGGAAGAGGACTCCTGCCTGACCTGGGGCTCATCCACATGCTTCCCTTGTGGACACAGGCTGAAGTCTGCCCTGTGTCGTGCTCCACTGTGAAAGGGCAGCCAGGAGTTCTGGTGCAAAACTTGATACTCATTTTCCTCTTTTTCTCTCAGAGACACAGATTTTTTCTCAGTGCTGACTTGCCTTGGGTCAGGGGAGGCAATGTGAGAATATCCTTGCTACCCTGTTCAATGCCTATTTCCTTGTTATTCTGCCAAAGCTGGGTACTACGATTGTTCTCTTAGTTTTTTGGTTTGGGGTTTTTGGGTTTTTTTTTTTTTTTGGTCCCTATAAAGCTCCTTTCTTGTGTGAATGGTTATTCAGTTTGGTGTTTCTCTGGGGGACAATAATTGAAGGGTTTGGACATAACCCATTTTGCTCTGCTTCTTCAACAGCTTTTATGTACATTTTACAAATGTATCTCAAACTCTACATTATTCTAAAGAGGAAAAAAGGAATATTTCCTATGATTAATTCCACTTTCTGTTCCCAAAGTAGGGGTTTGTTTTTGTTGTTGTTGTTAATTGAGTTATATCTCCCTTTATAGTCATTTAGAATTGGCTGCCTCATAAACCAAAAAATAAATTACTAAAGGCAGTCAGGTTAAAAGGACCTAAAATAACAGAGTTCCAAGCATATGAGACTAAAGTTAAGACTCTTAACTTCCTAACACCAGAGCGATTCGCCGTTCATAAATGTAAATTTTCAACCCATGGCAGCTTATAAGATATCCAACCCTGTATCCTTCTCTGGATTTGTCCCAGAACATCCTCATCAACCCTCTCTCTGTACTATTTTCTTACTACAGAACTTCCTTTAATATATTATTTCTAGTCTCAAAACTTCCTTTCCATAAGTTAGTATATTTTTGACTTCCTAAATTTCCAAAAAGCCAAAATCAAATCATCAGTATTTTTCTATTTCAGCCTTCTTTTTTGTAATTATAATATGCTATTACATACATATTGAGTCTAACATGTAAATCATATGTCCTCTAAATTATTATTTCAGCCTTTGCAAAGAAGGATAGCTTACAATGCAATATAAACTTGTAGGATGGTATTTCTTGACACAAACTATGTGATACATAATATACTGTATCTATTGAATATTTACATATATTCCTAGATATAAATCTTAATTTTCTATTTAATGGGTTTCAAACATGTTTTTCAGGTATTATTAAGCATAACAGGCCAGATTTTACAAGGTAATGTGAATTGTATAAATTATTACCTAACTATAATAGTATTTTGTTTCACCTTAAAACATCACCCCCTTTCAATCTAATAAACTAGATAATCATATATCATTCTGATGTTTTATCTGCTTCACAAATTTCTGAGCATTAGTTTTATCCTTATCTTCTAATAAAGCATTGTTTTATTCCTTTCAAATAACCAATGCTAAAAATTTCTTTTGTAATCTCTATTTTCTTAAACTGAGCACTCCCCCCATTTGTTAAAATCAAAATGGAAAATAAATAATATGAAATTATAATAAAATTGTACTCAAACTATTCTTATGTGTCAGAATATTTACTCACTTTTTTGTTTTGCTTTAAAAACTTACCTTCTCTCTCTGTAAAGAAGAATGATAGGTGACACTATGTAAGCTCTATTTTCATAGATAAATCTTCCTTATTCTCAAACATTTGCTCCTTTCAAATATCTGTCTTTGAATTGATCATAACTCTTCACCACTTCATAACTCATGTGAGAGAGTCATCACAAGAAACTTAAATTTATCAAAATATGAATGATAGTAATAGCTCTAAGAAGAGGAGGCTGTGCTAAATCTATTAACTTTTCAAAAGGATTGGATGTTGCCGGAAAAAAATACACTAGACACACATTTGACAGTAGTGGTTGGCTCATAATGAGGGGCCCTGAATCAGTTCTGCATGGTCTCCACATCAACGGCAGAGATCACATATTAACAAGCGGGGCTGACACTCAAGGCCAGTGACAATAATGTTTCATCCTTGCAATCTTAATTTGCTGATGCTACCATTTCTGTTTTCTGTGTTAGAAGTCTCACTCTCAGCAAATCTTATGAGTGTGGATGTACCCAGTGGCTTTGACTTACACCACATACTCTGTCACCTTGTATCTTTCATGCTCTCATTCTTTCCACCTACTTAGAGAAACAGGAGCAGAAAGAGCTAAAGAATAAATATGCAGCATTGATTTGTAGTAGATTTTAAGTTCATGACCTTAAACCTAGCCCAGGTTTAAAGACAGTGTATGAAAAAAAAGGTGAATGCCAACATTGTCACAATTCAAGATGGTAATTTTTGTACCGATGGAGTTCAGGACACGCTATTCTAAAATGTGACACACACTGGAGAGAACAGCAGGAGCAAGAAAGTCATTTTTCCCCTCTTTCACTTTTAGCTCTCAAGCAAGCCATAAGAATTTTCTGACTGTCCTCTAAGTAGGTCATGATAACCCTAATTCCAGAGGGACCATCTCTACATTTAGAGGAAAAGAATGAAGCTGCTGGGACCCACAGAAGGATCTTCACATTACATCATGCCTTCCAGTAACACTTCAGCCCATCTGTCCCTAAAAATAAACCAATTTCCCCACTTCTTTGGATCTTTATTTCTGAAGAAAATCAGTATTCAAATTACGTTTTAGACAGTTGGAATTAAACTTACACTAAATAATTTTTGTTAAACTTATCTTAAATAAGTGAACGTTCTATTTACCCCTGTTAGTCTGTCTTTTGTTGTTGGAGTCTCAGGCATAAATTTTGGGATGAATAAAAAAAGGAAAGCTTACCTCCCCTGTAGTTTCTGGCACCAATGTGGGGTGGCCAGGACACTCTACTCACTCTGAAGCCTGCAGGTGAGACCCTAGAACAACTGGCAAAAAGCTGGTGAAAGTAAAAATTCTCACCAAGGTCAGCTCGCCAGGATTTCTGTCTGCAGAGCCTGCACCAGACAAAAGTAAAAATTTCTCTTTGTCATCATCCTTTCCAAATTCAGATTAACAGGATAATTTGATCAGGTTTGGTTTTGAGGTACCCATTCATTACTGTTCCTTTCTTTTCGGTAACAGTTACCTCTTTCCTGTTAGTCTTGTTTGGGTCCAGAGAGCTTGTCTTTGTTTCCAGGGAGAATATTCCCTCTGGTCTCTGTCAGCTGCGTGGTGTCCTGGCCCTTTATTTCAGGTAGCCATTTGGATAGGCTGGTGGCCCAAGCATTCTTTTTGCTCAACCCTGCCAGCTCTCCTGGGAGTTTGTAATAAAACACCCCAGTCCATGAGGAGCTTTTGTAATCTTAACTTTTGTTCTTTTCACAACACAGGTTTTCACAATAAAGGTCCTATTTCCTTTGGGTGTCTTTGTTAATGGTTCTGACTTTTGGGAAGGTTGCAACTATTTACATTGTTTCTGAGGATGTGCCTTACCTCCGTGCTTAAATCATAAAAGGTTTATTTGTTGTATGAGCCACTGGATAGGTACCTTTGACTTTAAAAACATTTTTTTTTTATTGAATGGTAACTATGTACATTAATGCACTTCTGGGGTACAGTGTGGGGTTTTCACATGCAATCCGAAATACTTCCATCAAACTGATCAACACAGCCTTCATGTCATTTTCTCAGTTATTGTTTTAAA
>CAUYQV010008526.1:0-76220 GCA_963574575.1 Galagoides demidoff | reverse complement strand
GAATATAAATGTGTTGATACAATGATTAACCAAATGATGTGAAAGTTATGTTAACCAGCTTGATGAAGGTGTTTCAAATTGTATATGAAACAGCACAATGTACCCCATGTTTGCATCAATGTACACAGAAATCAATTAATAAAAAAAAAAGGAAAAAAAAAACTAATATTTTAAAGAAAAAATTAAAGAAAAATTATATGTTTAAAGAAAGCTATACTATGACAAGTTTATTAAGACTTCCTGTCTTTCATATACAAATTTATAAAATAGCAAATGAAATAATTATAAATTGTGTTATGTAGGATAATCTTAACATTAAACATATATGGATGTGCCCAAATATAAAGTAAATTTCAAAATCATAATCTTTCTAAAGATGATGATGACACATTTAAAAGATTATAAATAGCCTGATTCATATCACGCCAATAGCAATTAAAGGGCAGGAATGATTTGGTATAGTTAGAGATTTTTTTTTTTTTGAGACAGAGTCTCACTTTATTGCCCTGGGTAGAGTGCCATGGCGCATCACAGCTCACAGCAACCTCCAAATCCTGGGCTTAGGTGATTCTCTTGCCTCAGCCTCCCAAGTAGCTGGGACTACAGGCGTCCGCCACAACACCTGGCTATTTTTTTGTTGCAGTTCAGCCAGGGCTGGGTTCAAACCCACAACCCTAGATAAGTGAGGCCAGTGCTCTACCCACTGAGCCACAGGCACTACCCCAGTTAGAGATTTCTTATAGGTTTTGTTTGTTTTTTGACATTTCATGTATCCTCTAGACTTATTTTAATGTTTCTTTTATGTAGTTATGTTAATAATTTGATATACATTTATTTCTTTCTGATTGTATTTCATTTTCTTTTAATGTTCTTCATCTTTACCATCTGTATTTTATTATGTAAATCATAACATCTTTATAAAACTATCCAAAACTATATGAGTTTATGCTCCCAGAAGTCTCATTTATTACTTACACATTTCCCCACCTGCACCTTCTCCCATAAATAACTAATTTCATTAGTTTCTGGTCTGTTCTTCTTATGTTTTAAATATTTCCTTTTAAAAATAGAAACAAATAATGATATATGTTTTATTTTCCTATCTTTTCTGCACAATCATTAATATACTCCACTCTTTTGCCTCTCTTTTCCTTACAATATACTCTAGCATCAACAAGAAATAGTGTTCTTCCCTTCACCCCTTTTTTTAGAGTCTTGAAAAATTCATTAGTTCAGGGTAGAATAGTTTGTTTAGACAATCTTCTATGTATGGACAGACATATTTACCTAAAAATTAAGTTATCTGGCTTAAAACCTCTTTAGATTTCAATTTAGAAAGGCTTCATAGTCTCGTCTCTTTCAGGAAGATAAAAGTTTTTCTAATTAATTATTACTATTCTTATTTATTTTATTTTTTACTTGATGTCACCCTGGGCCTGGGTAGAATTCCATGGCATTCCCAGCTCACAGCAATCTCGAACTGTTGGGCTCAAATGATCCTCTTGCCTCAGCTTCTCAAATAGCTGGGACTACAGGTGCTGGTCACAATGCCTGGCCCATATTTCTATTTTTAGTAGAGATGGGGTCTTGCTCTTGCTCACGCTGGTCTCAAACTCCTAAGCTCAGATGATCTAATTATTTTCAATGAATATTTTATATTACATATAATTACATATTACTGTGTAAAATGCCAATGATGCTTATGGCAGAATTTGAGTTAATTTTTTCTTTTATCCTAGTTGTTATATTTTCCCAATTATCTTTTAGGTATATGAATCACCTTTGTAACTAAAGTAAAATGATATCTAAAATATTTGATGGAGTATAGGTTATAGAGATAGACTCTTGTGTCTAAAAATGAGGAGAACCACAGGCCAGCAGATTGAAGATAATCTGCTTTACTATAAAACTGAGATGAATACTGTTCACATTGTCATAATTATTGATCCATCAAAGTCTTCAGTATGTTCGTTAATAGAACAGTTAAGTGTTTTAAGAAAAGAAAGTCTAAAATAATATTCTAAAATTCTGTAACATTTAAAATCGCAGAATACCTAAAAACAATTTTAAAAATTCTAATAAAGTTAATTTAAGATGTCCAATTTAAAGATGTATGAAGTTATAGTCGTTAAGACAGTGTAAAATTGGGAAAAGATCAGAGAAGTAAATCAATGCAAGAAAAAAGGGCCAGAAATAAACCCACATATAGATAAACATTCAATATTTTGAGAGTGTATAAAATAACTGTATAGAGAAACAATTAAACAAAAGGTGGAGGAACATTTCTTTGTGTTAGAAACATTCTAATTCTACTCTTTTAGTTATTTAAAGTATGCCCCAATTTATTATTGATTATGGGAACTTTATTGTGTTATCAAATATTGTTCACGCTGTCTAACCATAAAATGTTGAATACCCAAATCCTGATTTGATTCATCCATATTGTATGCCTGTATTAAAACATCACAAGTACCTATGAACATACATAACCATTATATGCCCATAATAATAAAAAATATCTTAAAAGATAGAGAAACAATAGGGATCCAGATGGAAAAATGAACCTTGATTCATACTCCATACTATGTATAAAAATTAGCTCAAATGTAAAACAAAAAATTCTAACTTTTGGAAGAAGATATAAAAGGAATTCTTTATATTTTGGCATTAGGCAAAGTATTCTAAGACAAGACAGCAGAATTGCTATGTACAAAAGAAGGATACGATTAATTAGACTTAACCAAAAAATAAATAGAGAAAGGAAGGAGGGAAGGAAGGAAAGAAGGAAGGAAGAAGGGAGGGAAGGTCAGGGATGGAACCAATCTTTGCTCTGTAAATGACACTTTTAAGGTAATGAAAAGACAAGGTACAGACAGGATGAAAATATTTGCATATCGCATATCCAACCAAGAGGCTGTATCCACAATACGTGAAGAACTCTTGAAAGCTCAATAGCATGAAAGGAAAGAACCCACCTAAAATAAATATAAAGACTTGAATAGGTATTTTACCAGTGAGGATACAAATGGGCAACAAACACATGAGAGAAATTCAGGAGCATTACATATAATATGGAAATGCAAATGAGATGCCTCTCCATGCCTTTTAGAGTGTAATATATATATATTATGATTATATCATTATATATCATGATATATATATATGATATATCATATATCATTATATATGATAATATGAAGTCTTGGAAAGGATGGACAGCAACCAGAACTCTAATCTCTTGGTAATGGAAACGCTAAATGGTTCAGCTATTCTAGAAAACAGTTCGGTAATTTCTGAAAACGTAGACATATACTTACCCTATAACCCGGCAATCTCACTCCTGGGTTATTTACCTTAGAGAAATAAAAGTATGTTTATCTAAAACCTACAGAAAAAGTTTGCAGTAGTGCTATCAGTAAGCACTAAAACCTTCCAACGGTTCAAATGCCATTCAGTGGGTGAGTGGATGAACACATGTGGTCCCCCACGCAGCAGAATACTACTCAGCAATCAAAATCAAGAACGTTCACACATGCAGCAATTTGGATGAACATCCAGGCTATTCTGCTGAGTGGGAGAAGCCAGTGTCAAAGGTTACACGCTACGTGTTTACATTTCTATTATACTCTTTAGAAGGGTGAAACCATAACGAAATGCTCATTTGTGGTCAGGAATGTCTCATGCAAAGCAGTTTGCGGGGGGGAGACAGAATTGGTCTGTATCCTGATTGGGGTAGTAATTATGTGAATCTGTACCTATGTTAAATGCATAAAACCATATATTCTAAAAGGCAAATATATTGAATGTCAATTTTAAAATTTAAACTGGAAAAATAACAAAATGTGAAACATTCACCGTCGCTGCATTTTTCATAAGCAACCATTAAGAGCACTTTGATCCGCGCTCTTCTTAAAAAGGAAAAAGAATGAGAACAATGCCAGAAGCCTCCCCGAGAACCTCGTATGCTCATATATTTATAGTATCTTTTTAAAGAAATAGACCGTCTCACTCCCTCAAATGGAATATCTGTGATTTTATTTTGGTTGCTATTTCTGCTTGGCTGCAATTTTCATCTTTACATTATTAATTAAAATACTACCCACAAAAATAATCTGCAGAGAATAAGGCATTTTTAAATATGCAGACATGGAGAAACACATTCTGCTCTCCATCGATACACATATTAAGTGACAGAGCTGGATCTCAGTTCACGTGGGCTTTTAGAATTACGGTGCTGGAGCAGGTACTTTATATGCAAATATTTTTCAAAGATCAATCTTCTGTCTCACAAACTATAAACTGTCATATTTCACTTCATTTCAATCTGGCATATGTTGAAGTATTCCCTGTCCTGCTTTTATCGTCACAAACAGTAAGCTATTCAAGGCTCAGAGGGATGGAACTAACAGCATGTTTATGGAGTTTCATCAAAACAGAGAGAATACAAATTAGTTAATTCATCAGTTTCATTTGTCTGGATAATTGACTCTGCTTTTGAAACTGCAACCATAAGATTTTGAAAGGCTAAATACAATGGTTCAGGGAAAGGTGTGATGGCAGATTGAACTACTTCCCTTTATTCTAAATGGTAATGTTGACAGATTGGACATCATAATTTTGTCTCTAAGACTTTGGTCTCACTAGAAGTCAGGCTGCTTTGCTTTATGCTTTACTTTCGGTTAGTGAAAACAGGGGGAAATTTTAGTGTCTGATTGTCTGTGTCATTCCTTGTCTGATCTATTGGCCTCCCAAATGAAAGGAAAGTTTGATGAGAAATAATTGCTCTTGATTCTATCAGTAGCTGGGTTACTGAACTCCAACCAATCCAGCTTATTCTGTTCATCACAGTTTTATTCAACTGTTCACAGACATGGTTTTTCCTTATATTTGGTGTAAACAGAGAGAGAAATAATTTTTTAAAAAGAAGTGGACTACAACAGTCTGTGGGGCAAGCAAGTTGCTTTTTAACAATCTAAACAAAGAAATCTTCTATATTGTATAATAAAATGTTCCTTAGCACAAAGCACATCCCTCATTAAGAACCTATGGATGGATGTTCCCTTGCTTAATTTTAAATAACATTGAATATTTTAAGAGGAATCTTAAGCTTCACCTAGTCCAACCAGAAACTGTCCTTACAAATGGATGAAGGGGTGCAAAATGAGAACTAGAGTACAGGCCCCCAAACTCTGTGAAAAAACAGAACTAACATAAATAATGAGAATAATTAGTCACTGCCCCCTTGTTAGTTTGATGTAAGCACTCCAAATTGTATAAAAATCCAACACATTGTATCCCACATATGCATAAATGCAGTCATGATCTCTGTGTATCTGACTAAATAAAGGTAAAAAAATAGAATTGCCTCGGTGAAGGGAGTAGCTGGCAGTTGTAAAGATTCTTAACTTTCCCCCATAAATAACATCACCTGTTTAGAACCTAGGGGTAGTTTTTGAGGTATCTTCCAGGGCCTACATCCCAGAGGACAGACTGACCCACCAGACCAAGACACTGACTCAAAGGGTCTTGGACCCTCCACCCAAGTTCCTGCATTCCAGTAACTGACCCCCTGTCAGGGGCCCACACCAAAGGATCAGTGGTTCCACCTTGAAACCAGCCTAACAGCAGACACTGACTGCCTGGGCTTCCCCACTGAACTGGCTTAGAAAACCTGTCCCCCCAATTCTTGGAGAGGCAGAATAGAGAACTTTCTCCCATCTCTGCCCTTTATGTGGAATAAACTCTTTCTCCGCTCGAACCCTGCTGTCTCTGGGTATTGGCTTCTCATGGGCAGTGGGCACATGAACCTGGCTGGGTAGCAACAAATTCACAGATAAGTTCCCGAGCACAAAAGCTGTATCTGTTTCTCCAACTGTCTAGTAACTAAATGCTGCATAAATGAATTAACCACTGCATTTTAAGAAAGAAAACCCAGCCAAATAAAATAGAGAGAACTGAGCTGGTTGTACTAGATTGGGCTTCTAACAGCAATCATAACAATATTTACGATGCCACATGTCATCGGTAGTGTAAGCTTGCCAGTCCCCCATCAAGAGGTGGAATCTATTCCCTTTCTTTTGGACCTGGTCTGAACATAGGGCTTGTGTTGACCCATTGAATGTGTGTAACTTCTGACTCTAGACCTACAAAGATCTGAAGTTTTACCTCAGCTTTCAGAATGCTTGCTCTGGGACGATGGAGAGAGCCATAGAGTGAATGAGAGAGTGTCTCAATCTCCACCTCATTCTTGCCGAGATGTCAGGTGTGTGGATGAAACCACACAGGACGTCAGGCTCAACCTCCATCTCGCTGCCACTGTTTGAGAAATTTATGACACCTGGAAAAGAAACCAACTCACCCAAGTTCTACCTGAATGCTAGCTAATCTGATATCTGTAGTTTTAAGGACCAAAGTTGGAGTTTGTTTTACACAGTACTCTGAAACTAAAACCTAGGTTGCATGTCCAGTTTTGGTGGAACCTTTGCAGAAATCAAGTCTTTTTCCTCCTCCTAAATTCAAAGCAATCTGACATTTGCTTTACCTTGTACACAATTTATGTTTCTAGTCTTAATCTAATTGTAGAGAATAATACAAATGATTTTTCTATAGTTAGTCTTAATTTTCTGTGATATATTAAGAAGAAACACAAAACCCTTAAAAAGACATGAAACTTAAATAATTAGCACCTGTACATATAATAAAGACTATCCTAGTACCAGAAGCAAAATGTGGGCATGAGAAATTTTACATATTTTAAGACAAATACATTTATATTTTCCTATTCCTATGATGAGAACAAGAAAAGGTGCCTGGAGCGTTGCCTCTGGATAAAGGAAGAGGCTGCCAATTCTCATAAATTTCAAACGAGGAGAAATCCAACCCATTATGCTGAACAAATTTCCACAGCTCAGCATTCTTTTTGTAGCAGAACATTATAAGTCTATACGTTTTTGGAATTTGGTCTCTTCGAATGGCTTATGAGCACATTATTAGTGTTTTGAAGATAAAAATGTTGAATAGAAAGTTATAAAAGTTGAGTATGAGATATGAGGAAATAAAATGAAGGACAGAAAAATTGCACACTCCGTTGTAAAAATGATCCAAAGCTTTTATACGCCACAGAATATCAAGTGATTAAAACAATTTCATTTAGTATTCACGAGTATTTATTAATCAGAATGTTATGTTCAGTGCTAAGAACAAGAAGGCAAAGAAGGAAGGAAAAAAAGGAAGGAAGGGAGAGAGCAAGGAAGGAAGGAGGGAGGGGAGGAGGGAGGGGAGGGAGGGGAGGAGGGAGGAGAGGAGAGAGGGGAGGAGGGAGGGGAGGAGGGAGGGGAGGAGGGAGGGGAGGAGAGAGGGGAGAAATAGACGCCAGATTATCTCTTCCATTAAGGAGTTTGCAGTACACAAAGGCAATAAAGAACAAATGTGAATATGCTGATTACATAATTTCAGCCTTACATGGACAATCTATGCACTGATGTTTTTTGACTTATCCCTACACCCCCCTTCTCACTCTTTCTGTCCTCCACCTTACAGTCTTCAATCCACAAAAATTAGGGTTTTTACAGAAATGCCCACTCTTGAAAGGAAATTTTTTTTTCAAAATTTACATTTCATATCAGCCTTTTAAATGTGGCAAATTTGTACCACACTGTTCTTCCTCGATTTCTGTACTAGCTTCTCTTCATTAGTTTATGACCAATTTTAGTCTGAGTTAGGGTTCACTTTACATCTTTTGGGTAGAAGGATTTTCGACCCCCAATCTTGTTATCTAGCAAGGTCTATGAAATTAGACATTAAATAGCAATATTAGTTACACATCATTAGTATATGACATTCTAAAAAGGAAAGGGTGTCAGCAGTGCTAAATATCCAGTTCCCTTGTTAGACTCTGAGCTCCTCTAAGAACTGGCACCACACCAGCCTTAGGATTTCTGGCACCTGACAGGTGCCTTGTGTGTGCCAGGCACACAGTAATTACTTCAACAATGAATGAATAAATTAGTGCACAAAATAATTATTAGTATTATCTTTGAGCAGTTCCCTAAAGTGGAAAATAATACATAAACCCCTAAAAGCTCAACTTTATAATCTATGAAATGGGAGAAGAAAAAATGAGATTATATAACATGCAAAATTTGGGGTACACAGAATATCAGTGCTGTAGAAACTCAGAAATCCTTCCCATCAGAGCTGGGAGAGTTCTGTAAAAGTGAGCATTTAAGCTTCATCTTTATGGGTAAGTTACATATGGAAAGTGGACGGGAGGACAAAGTGAAGACATTCCATGTAAGGACAGAATTAGTAAAATGGCTGACGTTGAGCCCAGTGTGATGTTTGGTGGAGACTGTAAGGAGATGTTCTTTCTGGATCAATGGTTAGGCCTTTGTGAGGAGTTGTGAGATATGAAATTGGAGGAAAAAAGAGTGGTTATTAAACAGAGATTTTAAATCACTTTATAGACACTACCAATTATCATCATCAGGATATTTTAAAATAGTTTGCTACAAAATTGGAGGCATTAAAAGAAATAACCAGGTCTTGGATTTCTAATTATAAATGTAATTTTTAAATGACTTGTCAAGTCTGAAATAGTTTACTACGATAGTGTTTCCATTTATTGATATTTCATTCTAACATTTACAAAAGCTTTTCACTGCCTTGTTACATAATCTTTCATGCTCCAGCTCTTGTAGTTCTGAGAACATTTGATTCTCTAGTGAAAACTTATTACCTTCCCCTTCCTTGACTTTGATTTTTATTTACATGCCTCCTCCCACTTGATGGTCACACGCTATGTCTTCCTCAAAATACTCCTATACGGTAGTTTGCTGTATATAATGAACATTTTTCTGCCCAAATATCTGAGGGAAAAATAAGGATGTACATCATGCCTGAGTGGTACTATTTGCTACTAGTACATAAAATTTCTCATACCTTGTATCTGTTCTTGTTTTTTGGAATTATTTGTTGCATAAAATGTCTTGGACCATAATATGTCCCCAAAAAAGGCTAAAATTTTGTATAACAAAAAAAGTACCTGAATATAAACAAATAAAAATTCAAATTAAAGTATTACAATAAAAGATTTTTTCCCTGAAAAGTCTGGGCAAAAACTTGGGTGTGCATTGCACATGGGAGTGCATTCAACACGGCAATACACAGTGTGTCTCTACTTCGCAAATTCTCATTCATCCTCAGGACAGAGTACAAATGTCCCCTCTTTTCTGAAATTCTCCTACAGTACAGGGGCCAGAATGCAGAGTGTGTGAGCTCAACAGCACTGCGCATTTTCCCGCCTCCTTACGGCTCTCAATAGTTCTTCCCAAGGCTCCTCAAGGGCGAAACTGGGCCTGATTTACATTGAACTTCAGAACCTTACAGAATTTCTGGTAAACAGAATAAAGCCATCCAATGTCAAAATAACTAATAAATACTGATAAAATAATAATCTATGTTGAGAGGTATCACATATTTTTAACTACCAAAAATCTACTCTTAATGTGTTTATTTTTGTTTTCATAGATAATACTCCATAAAAAATAGTCAACAAAGCATAGGGAACTTATTGCCTATCACATAAACAAATTAAAAAAAAATACTAGGTAGAATAAGGTAGATAGAATACTAGGTAGAATAAGATAGGTAGAATCAAAAAGAATATTCTCCCATGCTTCTGGTGGTAATAAAAATTTCTGAAAGCAATTTGGCAATATTTATCAAAACTTTTTAAAAGGATAATTTAGAAGACATTAATACTGCTTCTAACAAAAATACCTGAGGAAAAAAAATCAGAACTAAGAAAATATATGTATTAAGATGACATGTTATATAACCATTGAATTTTGTGTTTTAAAACTTTATGTAGGCTCGGCGCCTGTGGCTTAAGTGGCTAAGGTGCCAGCCACATACACCTAAGGTGGCGGGTTCTAATCCAGCCTGGGTCCGCCAAAACAACAATGATGGCTGCAACCAAAAAATGGCCAGGCATTGTGGCGGGTGCCTTTGGTCCCAGCTACTTGCGAGACTGAGGCAGGAGACTCACTTGAGCCCAGGAGTTGGAGGTTGCTGTGAGCTGTGATGCCATGGCACTCTACCCAGGGGGACAGCTTGAGGCTCTGTCTCCAAAAAAAAAAAACTTTATGTAATAAACAGGGAAAAATACTATATTAGAAACTGTTTTTGAAGGCAGTTAAGCCTAACTTGTGTCCAAATCCTATTGCATCTCATGCTAGTTAAGTGACTTCGGCCAAGTTACTTATAGTCTCCATATCATATTCCTCATATTCATAAATTAAGCAGCATAATATTAATAGTAACTATTCCACAGGGTTGTTATGAGAAAAAAGTTGAATCAAAAATGACAAAAAAATTCAAAATGACGACTAGCATAAAATAAGTGGTAAAAAATATAAGCTATTATACCAATGACAGCAATGATGATTACAAAGTGGCTTATAAAAAAACAAAATGGAATTTGTGTCAGTTAGAATGCCTGATCCCAAGATGCGCTATTTTGAGTTTGACACAGAGCAGCTACTAGGATGGCATTTTGGAGTGAACTTAAGATTAAGAAACATAGATGACAATAGTACTATTTACAGAATCCTAATTTTAATTATCCTTATTCTCAGCATCGTAGGATTGTTTGTCATGGTTTTCATTCTTAGGATTGATATCTTGTAGTTCCTTTTTAGATATTTAAAAATACTTTACTTTTGACAGGGTAATTCTGCCACCTTGCTAGCTCATCATCTCAGAACCTACATAATTATTTACATTGTACCATTAATGGCCTGTTTCTTTTTTAAAGCTCAGGCAATCATTCTGAGAATAACAAGTCAGGGTTTTAGATCATTCGAGTTGTCGTTTTCCTTTGTTCTTTGTTAAAAGAGATGTCACTCAAATCCGTGTCTGATTGGTACTTCCCAAAGAACAAGGAGGAAAATTTGCACTTGTCATGAAGTCATGTATAATGATGGTAGAAAAGAAAAGATTGAAACATTTATGAATTTCTTCAGAAGTGCTTGCTATGTGAATGTGCTGAGTGGGATGTTTTTTTTTTAAAAAAAAAAAAAAACTTCTTTAACATCCTATCTGTTTTAAATTCATTTTAAGACCCAAATTAATTGGAAGTAGAGTGTTAGGAGTCACATGATAACTGCAAATAATTGTAAAGTGATTGCTGCATATCAATTATTTTTGTGCCAAAACATTTACTTTGAAAGTATTTAGAATGAGATTACCCATCCAGTTAAATTGTAACAATAATGAAATAAAGACTAAGTCAATATATAATCATCTTTGGGAAAAGAGTTAAAAAAGGACAGAGGCTAATGAAGTGTGCTTTTTTTAAAATCTCATAAGCACAAAAAAAACCCTTAAGCAATGATGAGATGTTTTCATTGTTTACAGATGTGTATCTTTTCTACATGTGAATGTGCAGTGTCTGCTTATGTAGGGGCCTCTGTATGTAAATTCTGCATACATGTATAATTTTGCAAGCATACACTTCCAGGGTGACGAACAAACATATTTTCTGTGTGTGACATTACCTAAAATTCTAGCCATCCGTGTAGTTTTATGAAACCTTAGCCCTTGCTTCCGTATGAAATACATTTCTGTCAGTTCTGTGTGTCACCAGAGAGGGCGCTAGACATGCTCCACGTAAGCACAAAGGAGAAACACCATCTTTAAGTGATTCAAACACGAAGTCTTTAAAGTGATAGCACTAATCAACTCCATGCCAGGAACAGTATGAACTACTCTTTAAAAGAAAGCTATTTAAGTTGATGCAGAAAGATGTTCTTTACAAAATTACTTGCAACACAAGTAATTTCTCAGGGTTGGCGGAAGGAGATTTTAGATGGTAATATGAAAATTGACCTTGAAGAGTTTTAAATATTTCATAAAATTCCAAAGATCAATTATGCGAACTGGATAGTCTTTGTATTAGTCACTTTACTTTTTACAAGTAAAGTGAATCCAGGAAAAAGACAGACTGCAGACAATGAATGAAGTTATATGGTTAGTATAAGAGAATCCAAAAGAGACAACAGCCAGCATGCTGAGGAAAGGTACTTTTGAATAAAAGCATAAAAGAGAAAAGGAAAATCATGGAACTGAAACAACATATTTTATGTTTCTGTGGTCATAGATGGAATTTTAAAAAATAGCACAGGGTAGGACTGGAATATAATTAAATATAAAATAAGAACCTTGGTAAAATAAATTAATAACAACTCAACGATCATTTGTTAAACCCTCCATACATTTCAGTTACTGCATTAAGATTCTAGATATAATTTTCTCAGTTAGTACCTGCACACAGGAATCTCCCCAGCCATTTCTTGTCTGATTAAAATGACCAGAAGTATACCAAAAAGGAGAGCAATCAGAATCCCTGCGAGAAACTAGAAAAACCTGGCAGGGAACTACAATCTGTAATATCTTTGAGGACAACAGAGAGGAATTTTGAGCCCTATTTCATCCTCCATATGAAATATGCTGCCAGACAAACTGCAGGCAATTAATTCACCCGGTGATAATAGCCACAAAAATCAAATCATTCATTTCCCTCAGATCACTGGGAATAAAGGAAGAAATAAGGAAGACAGCAAGAAATCAAACAAGAAAAAAAGCTTAAAATCTAATATCAAAGTAGGGCAATTAATCCACCCAACTGCAGGAAAATTATAGTCCTGAGTAAGAGATTCTTTTGCAGAGCAGCACCTGTGGCTCAGTGAGTAGGGCTCTGGCCCCATATACTGAGGGTGGTGGGTGCAAACCCAGCCCCAGCCAAACTGCAACAAAAAAATAGCCAGGCATTGTGGTGGGTGCATGTAGTCCTAGCTACTCAGGAGGCTGAGGCAAGAGAATTGCCTAAGCCCAGGACTGGGAGGTTGCTGTGAGCTGTGACGTCT
This sequence comes from Galagoides demidoff, assembly GCA_963574575.1. Taxonomy (NCBI): domain Eukaryota; kingdom Metazoa; phylum Chordata; class Mammalia; order Primates; family Galagidae; genus Galagoides; species Galagoides demidoff. The sequence continues at coordinate 63,294 of CAUYQV010008526.1, read as the reverse complement.
CAGCACTCTACTGAGTGTGATAAAGTGAGACTCTGTCTCTAAAAAGAAAAAAAGAGATTCTTTTGCAAATATTAACTTAAAACAAACTATAAACAACAAAAGCTAAATCACATATTTGAAAAACTGTGTAACATAGAGAAATAGAATACATAGTATAATACCAAAAACACAAAGAAGAGACATACTGTTTTAAGACTAATAAACAAACAAAAAAATAATTTATTTTAGGAAACAAATCTCAGCCATCTTCAACATTTTACTCCTGAAAATACATAAATATCACACCCAAAACATGTAAACAAAAAATGAAAAAAAAAACAGTACACTGAAATTAAAAGAATAGAGCTTAATGACTAGTAGATATAAAGAGGTAATAGACACATTAAAACAAAATATTTAATAGAAGGTGTGAATATCCTTTTGCAGAGATAAAGTGCCCATCACGTTCAAATGCAGCTCCTTTGGTGGGAAAGATAAAAGAAACTTCCAGACAAGCAAGAGTAAGAGGCAAAATTAAAAAACATACAGTTAGAAATGGCAGACATATAGATAATTTTTGAAGATGGCATATGAAATATGTGAAATTACATTTATAAATTCACTCACAATATCAAGCAAATTGGCAGTGGAGGGAGAGAGTGTTTTCACTCTCAAAGGAAGACAAAGTTCAAGCAAAGGGGCGGGAAGAGCATTTTACTGAACTGAAGTTTGCAAGTCACAGAGAAGCTACAACAGGGATGAACTTTGAACAGTAAAGTATCGGTATTCCTATGGCTGAAATTTTAAAAACAGATTTAAAAAAATAGAAAATGCAGTAGGAGAAAAGACTTTAGTGTACTAATTCAATTAATGTTGGGTCAAGAGGATGAAAATAAATATACAGAATTAAATAATATAAAGATTAATGAGATACAATTCACATGTAGCAAAATGTGCGTCTAAAATATAGAACCTTTACAAGTGTACATAAAGCTCCAGATAAATAGATTCTTTATTTTTCCACAAAGCAAAGACTATATAAATCCCAAAGAGTATAAATACTACAAAAAATATTGTCTGATAAAAAAGCAGTCACGTTGAAATTATTTTTAATCAGAAAATACAAAAACCTCAAATTGCAAGATACTATAAATAATAATGAAAACATTCTATATTAAACCTCATGGAATACAATTCTGACCTTAGTCTAAGAAATAGTTATAGCCTAAATACTTAAATAAGCAATAAAAATGAAACAAATAAAGTGTTTCGCAAAGAGTGAATGAAAGTAACAAATATCCACAAAGATGAGTTAGAAAATTGTACTACTATCCCCAAAATCAGAAATAAAACAAAATAATAAAATATATAAATAAATAAATAATACAATAAAGCAAAAGGGATACAGTAAAAAATATGTTAAATCAAAAATAGGAGGGAAATAAAATAGAAACAAAGGAAGTTAACAGAATAATAATTGAGACTAATTTGCTCAATTTTATTCACTAGTTTTGTAAAGTTGGATAAAAGGGTAATTTTATAGGAAAAGATAATTTATCAAAAGGAACATCACACACCATCAACATTCTAACCTGGTCACTTGCCTTGGAGAAATAGGAAAAGTACTAAAGGGGATCCTAAAAAAACATTGTATTTAAATGGTTTCACAGGAGTTTGTATCAAATTTTGAAATCCATGGTGATCATATAGGGATGGCTTTGGGTTCCCGACACCATTGTGATATAGCAACGTGTTTCTGAGCCCCTTTCCCAAAAATCAACCTGAAAAGAAAAAAATAAAAACCATACAGATGAGAAAATTCAAGATATCAAACATATAAACAAAAGGTAGAAATGAGAGACAGTTGCCCAAATTAATCACTGATTTAATCATTCCAGGATTAAAGATAAAAACAGGACAGAGGAAAACCCCATCAGGCACAGGTCTATACAGCCTGAGCCAGACAGCTGCAAAACCTCGATTCAGTAAAGAGTAAGGACCTTGTTTCCATCCTATCGCCTTTCTCCTCAAGCCACTCCAAACACACTCTACTGGGGCTGCCAGGAGTATAGACTCTTTCAGTTTTGTTCCTTATTATTTTAAATTTTTTAATTAAAAATCTCCATTTTTGTAATTATAGACGTTGTAATAAAAATAAATATTTAATTGAATATCTGTTAATAGCTAAAGCATGGAGAAAAACCACGATGAAGGTCTCTGATCACCAGGCACTCAAATTCTAGGAGAAACAATAAGAACAGAAATTGAACACAGAGAGAACAGTCGGACAATATATAAGTGGGAGTTGAGTCATATGTAAAATTATAATGTAACGCAGTGTAGAGACTTAGAAGATTAATGACATTTGCAGAACATAAAAGATCAGTGTCACTGATCAGTTCCAACTGTGGTTAGCTACTTAAAACAAGAACTCAAATCTGCGGCTGGCTGTATCACCTCTCCCTTAGACAACCTGTGATTCTAGTACATTTTTTTGCCCATTTATTTTATTTTGTTTTTTTTATGATGTCCATCACTTCAGAAATTATTAAAGATGGTGGCTGTCACAGTATAAAGAAGTCTTTGGGAAATGTCTTATGGGTTTAGCCCATAAGAGTCAACAGGCCACAAAAACCACAATGAGATACTACAGGATGTATCACACCCATTAGGATGGTTACTATAAATAACTAAGCAGATAGGGGCAGTGCCTGTGGCTCAAAAGAGTAGGGAGCCAGACTCATATGCCAGAGGTGGCAGGTTCAAACCCAGCCCTGGGTCAAAAACTGAAAAAAAATATTATAATAAATAAGCAGACAAATAAGATGAATACAGGTAAAAATGTGGAGCATTGGAACTCCTGTGAATTATTAATGGGACTATAAAAGTGGCACATTGCCAAAAAACAGTATGGTAATTCTTCTAAAGGTTAAAAATAGAACTACTACATCGTCCAATAATTCTGCTTCCGAATGTGTAATCAAAATAAATAAAAGTGGAAACTTAAACAGATATTGGAACACCAATGTCCCAGCAGCATTATTCATAATAGCCAAAAGGTGGAGGCAACCCGAGTGTCCACAGACAGGTGAATGAATGAATACAACGTGATACACAAGCACACACACATACATGTGCCCACAGTGGAATGTTACTCAGCTGCAGACAGGAAGGGAATTCTGATCCATGCAACACCACGGCTGAACCTGGAGGACACAAGGTTAAATGAAACAAGTCAGTGACAGACAAATACTGTGTGATTGCATTTCCCTGCGGTATCCAGAGCAGTCAGATTCACAGAGATAAAGCAGAATGGCAGCTGTCAAGGGCTGCAGGAAGGGACTGGGGGTTGTAGGGAGCTGTTTAATAGCCACACAGTTTTGCTTTTGCAAGATGAAAAGTTCTGGTGTTTGGCTGGGCACTAATGTGAAGAATGCACTAATGCCACCGAACCGTACACTTCACAATGCTTAAAATGAGAAATTTCATGTTATATGTATTTTATTACAATGCTAACTTTTTAAACAGAGTCATCAGGCCAAAAGCTTTAATACAGTGTCAAGTGACATCTCTAAACAGTCTGTAGAAAAATAAGGCCCCCCTTCTACACAGTCATCTGGGTCCTGCTGGTTTTTGTTGTTGTTGTTTGTTTTTTTCATTCCCCCACACCCCCACTTTAAACCACGCTTCCCTAGCTCCATCACCCCACAGCCAACCATTCTGAATTTGAACTAAGAGAGTCCCATTGTCTCCATGTAACTGGGAGCTGTTTTCTCATCTGTCCCTGCATTTCAAAGGCTTGACAAATTTTGGTAATTCTATCCTTCATCAATGGATTACCCTGGAAATTACTTGTCAGGTGTCTTCTAGCAGACCTGAAGTTATTTCATATTTACCATCCAATTTAGACTCCGAGAATTTCAACACCTTTTTAGAGTTTGTTAGGAATTTTAATGCACCTATTTAATACCTGTGGCTTTTCCTTCTCAAGAAGGGGGTACCTGCTGCATGACAAAGACAAAGAGGAAAGAATAATTTCATGACTTTTTATAAGAAATAACATTAGCTATGTGAGGTCTAGTGACATTACTTTTTGTACCATAACAATTGCTACAATTTCTACCCAGTGGTTCAATGCATTCATAAGTTATTAGTGCAGACAGAGTGAATTAATTTAAATTAGTGAAAATAGGCCTCCCAAGCTTCCTACACCATTAAGCCAAATCTGTCATTTATTTTTTAACATAAAGCTTTAATATAAGTAATTTTCTTTTAAAGTTTGCTCAAATAACAGTGCCAGCAGTTGAGAACAGAATAGTTAACTACCTGAGCCTTGAAGTTAACCTTATGGATGCCTGAAGGTGACCACCTAGAGACAAGTGAGGAGAGAAAGTCCTCTGGTTAGGGGGACGTCTATCAGCAGGTGGCCCCCTTTGACCATTCAGGAGGGCAAGGGCTGCTGAGACTCAGCAAGGAGGGGAAGGGAGAAAAGAAGAGGGTCTGAAAATAGAGGCTACATGAAAATAATTAACCAGACGGGCAGCTGTGTCACAGCCAGGAACCAGAAAGTGTACAGGAAATTGAAACTATAAAACAAGAAAACATAATTACTTAGAAAAAATTCACTAAGGTAAACTTGAGAACTCCATTATCAATAAAACCCAGGAACAGAGGGAAGCTTCCAATGTTAACAGAGAAAATTGCGGGAACTGGATCAAAGAAGAAGGGCCCCTTTGAAACAGTTACCTAAGGCTTCTCTCTCTTCACCTAAAACAAACTTCCTTCTGTTTCTCAGATGTCATTAGGTTCCAGATCAGATGGTATTCCCGAGGCAGTAACAGCCACACAATGGTGATTCTCTTTTGCCAAAGTCACCTGGAGACACAGTCTAATAGTCTTTTTCTTTTCTTTTTGTCTTTACTTAATGCTAACTAGAAATAAAATAATCCTGGGAAGCAATTTATTTCCTTATAGGAAATAAATGATAAGAGTTTCTCGTATGATTGAGCTTTTGCAAAATTAAAAATAGAAGAAGTTAACACTGTCTTGGACATCAGGACCCTAAAACCATGCTGCTGGCTCCATCCCCTACCAGTGTGTGGCCTGTACCGTTGACTCATCCTCTGGTCTCGGATATGCCCCTCTATCACGAGGGATGGCAGGAACAGGACGGATCATCGTGGGAATAAATTGCCCCGAGCAGAGAGTGAACGCTATGCCAGTGTTTAAGATTAGAGGAAATTATGAAAAGAAAGATAATCAGAACCCAAGGGAAGAAAAGACAGAACAAGATGAAGGAAAGAAAGGGAAAAGATTATTATTCAGGGGAGGGGTGTACCACGGATTAACTTCACATCTAATAATGAAAATATATTAAAACAAAAAAAAAATTTAAAGAAGAGGATATAATTCAAAGAGGAAGATAGAAGAGGGACCAGTAGTTATGTAAGTGAATTAAATTCTTAATTATCACAACAGAAAATAAGCAGCTAACGAAACAAATAGTTAACTAAAATTGGTAAACAATATATATGTAGAGGTAATACTAAAAGAAACAGATAATATAATTTAAAATCTGGTGAGGGGAACTTCATGCTAAGAAGGTATTTATTATGTGATATTTTAAATGGGGCATGCATCATTTTTGTAAGCTTTTTATATGTATAGGTATACATATACACACAGAAAGTATACAGTAAAATATATATATAGTAAAAATATTATATACATATAGAAAAAAAAGAAAGATTTTAAATGTACTTGGATAAAACACACGGGGACATGGGGAATCATACAAAAATTTAGTTTGCTTTACCAGTGCATAATAACGTATAACAATTTTAAAATTTATAAAGAGACAACTGGCTTAAAGTATGATTAAGACGCTAATCTCAAATTGTTTTCAAAACCAGCTAACTGAAAAACAAAATCTAAATGTTGGCCTCTTTGAGCTGTGTACTAAAGCCACATCACAGTCAATTTCCACTGGGATATGGGCTAGTCACCTGTCTCCCAGCTGCTTTGGGGAGTTTCTACCATAATGAAAACTGGTAACAAGTTTGAAATGATTTTCTACCTCTTGCAAAGAATATATGTAAGACATTCCGTAACCTCCCTACACTAAAGAGGAAGCTCATCTTACAGCTTCTTACACGTATACTGCCGTTCAGAAGTTGCCAACCCCTCATATCTTTGAACATTATCATTACATAAATAGCTTCTTTCTAGACAATCGTTATTCTCCTTGCCCAAAAGTGATCAGGAGAACTTGTGATCTTGAGCAAGTTTAATTCTCTGAGCAACAATTTCCCAACTCATGAGATAAAAGGAGATTGAATTAAATTCTCAAGGACCTTTCCAAATCTTACTTCAGTGATTTCTCCAATTCCATCTAATAGGAATATCTTTTCTTTCTAGCGAATATTACATCCTTCTTCATCAGGCACTTTAGATGATGGTGGTTCTAGGACTTGAGTTGATGTCGTACTTTAAAGCAAAGTGTTCCTGCATCCTTCAGATAATCTTGTTAAGTACTCTGAGAACTAGTTAAAACATTATCAGAAATCATATTGCCTGTTAGTTGAACTTTCAGGTTCATTTTAAAGAAAGACTGAGGAAAGTTTCCCATTCATGAAGAAAAAGATAAAGTGAAAAGAGAGAGGAAGAGTGCAAGTAAAAAATAATTCAAATACAAAAAGCTGACAAGAATAACCAATCCTATATCATTATTACAATCTCGGTAGCTCATCATTTTTTAACCTGCAAGTCCGCAGTGGTATGAATTTACTCAGCTGAATTTAGAAAATACGCTTTTCTAAGATAAACTCCATACGTTTACATGTTTAATTCTCCGTTATGTTTATATTTGCGTTACACATATTCCTAAATTTTTAATAACTTTCTTGCTAGAATTTGGGAAACTTGAATTTTTCCAAAATTTTTCAGCAAATGCATTACTATTCCATAAGCCATGAAGTGTGACTTGTTAATGACAGTACTAGCATTTTAGTGAAAGTAAGGTCACTCGCTGACTTGAGGAAACACACAAAAAAATAAAAAATCAAACTTCTTAACAAATCATAGATCAGTGAGTCTGAGTCTCCTCTTATTAATTTCATGGGAAATGTTTCAAATTATCACTTCATTAAACATTAAAGATACTTTATTCACGTAATTACTCTCTACACAAATTAAAACCCCTCTCTGTAATTACCTTTCCTTTGCTTCCAGTAATATTTCCTTATGATCATCGACCACAGAATATCCAGTTTTCCTACTAAGGATACATTCAGTCACAGCTAATGACCTGAACGTAATTTTCCAAAATCTGGAAAAAACCAAACACCCAGTCATTTCTCATGTGTATACATATCTATAATGAAACATTTTCACATATTTTGCTGGTTTTCGTGTTTCCATGTAAATATTCTGAGTAGGAGATAAAAACGGAAATGATTTTGAACCCCTGTGCGAGCAGATTAGAATCCTAGCTCAATATTCGATTAGTTGTCATGTTGTGATAACGGATAAACAAATAGGAACACCTATGGATGTAAATGTTCAGATGCCCATTTCCTGATTTTCTGGGGAAAATAATGCCCCTGGTAGACGCAGGAGAAGAAGCCGCAGGTGTGACTATGACACAGCTGCGCCCTGGGATTGCAACGTGTGAGACGCAAGCGGAACCAGAGTGCTGTCTTGGAGACAGGAATTAGGACTGACTCACCTGTCTCTCATCCCTAATAATAAAACGTCTCTTTTTAGCACTCTGGAGGTCGAGGCAGGTGGATTGCCTGAGCTCAAGAGTTCATTGGAGACCAGCCTGAACCAGAGCAACACCTCCCCTCTAAAAATATCCAGGTGTCTGGCAGGAACCTGCAGTCCCAGCTACCTGGGAGGCAGAAACAAGAGAATGGCTTGAGCTCCAGAGTTTGAGGTTGCTGTGAGCTATGACATCATGGCACTCTACCAAGGGTGACAAAGGTGATGAAGTAAGGCTTTGTTGACCACCTCCCCACAAGTGTCTTTTTTGCTTATCAACCCAGACACACAATAACTTCTATTTTCTTTGGCTTTTCCCAAAGAACCCACTCACAAAAATACATTCGATAGAAGTATACATTTTTGTTGAAGACTTCTCATAAGAAAGATAGTAGAGGATATTTATGGCATACTACTTACAGCAAAAAATAAAATAAAATTACTCAAGCAGTATTTTGATCCCCGAAGCCCCTGCTGTCCCTGTGCGGTTTTGCTGTCCTCTCTCCCTGCTTTACTCCGCAGGTATCTCCTGACTCATCCTTTAAAATCCTCTCTCTTCTAATATATGAAACAATTCATCTTTGTTCCGGCTTCTGCTTCCCAAATGCAGATCCAAACTCAATTTCAGGTGCCTCAGAACAAGGGTGTAAACACTTGTCTGGGCTAACTCTCAGGAAAATACTGTAATGCTGTTTGGTTTCACACAGGCATAATCTTCAAAGTCTTCTTTTCCCATGATACAGGGCATTTTTCAAAAGGAATTTTAAAAGCTACAATATGCTTGAATTTATAAAAGTTAGTGTTATATGCAGATAATAGCATATAAATAAAATTGGGTAATTCAAGTTCATTTGCAAAACCCATTTAAACATTTCAAAAGTGCTGCACAGTATTTCAAGCGGAATCCACAATTATTGAAAAGCCAATACTACTTTTCCAATGATGAAATTTTTCCTTGAGAATCCAAAGAGATAGTTTTTGTTTTTTTTTAACTTCATGACTCCATTTAAGTTTCACTAAATGAGTGAATCTTAAAGGCACCAAAATTCAATACGGTAAATAAAAGTCTCTCCAATTGAAAGTATCTGCATTTTGAATAGACCTTCAATATGCATACTAAATTTTGAAAAGCTACTGTTTTGGACAAATAAATATTTAGACTCAAAATTTACCTGGAGCTGTCAGGAAAAGATGAGAAATCTCAGGGAAAAGTTTCCAATAGAAGTTACAACAGTTACAGTCATGCAAACAGAATGGGGATCCTGACTGGATAATCTTTGTTTATTCTTACCCCAAACTAAAAGTTATATTTAGAAAGGAATATGAATTGCTACTGGAACACTGATTCTGTGAGCAAAGTCTTGTACACACAGTAATGTTGGCTAGCTCTGAGATTCAAGAAAGTGAGTTCAGAAGAAGCTTGAATTCGGGCAAGTCTCACTCAGAGAAGAGCTGTTATTATACAAGCACAATAATCAAAGATTATTGAGGTATAAAAAGTGGCTATAAAATTAACACATCAAAATAAGAGAGGAGAAAACACCTTACTCCCTACCAAACCCCAACTATAATTACTGCTCTCCAGAATTGCATCTAGCTTCTTAAGTTTCTAATGAAGCTTGGTATTGAAATGATTATCTTTGTTCAACAAATTCTGAAAACTTCTGTTCTCTACTTTAACCAATATTTGGAGATTGTTTTTCTTTTTATTATTCTTATTTTTTATTAAGTCATAACTTTGTACATTGATGCATTTATGGAGTTCAGGGTACTACTTCAATAGATAATGTGAAATGTTTACGTTGAACTAAGTAACACATTCATCCCAATTATACTCATCACTTAATAGTTTTGAAATGTACCATTGCATCATGCACATTAGGTAGGATCCCCCTAAACATCCCCCCTCCTCTCCCCTCTCTCTTCCTTCTACTTTCTGGACTATAGTCACATTTTGCCATTCATATGCATGTGTGGGTGATTAAATATTGATTTCGTACTATTGAGTACATTGGATTTTTTTTCCATTCTTCAGATACGTTAATAAGAAGAATATGTTCCAGCTCCATCCAGGTAAACATAAAAGATGTGAAGTCTCTATCTTTTTTATGGCTGCATAGTATTCTATGGTGTACATATACTACAATATGTGAATCCATTCATGGGTCAATGGGCACTTGGGCTGTTTCCGTGTCTTGGCTATTATGAATTGGGCTGCAATAAACATTCTGGTGCACATGTCTTTGTTGTAAAATAATTTTTGATCGTCTGCTTCTATACCTAGTAAAGGAATTGCAGGATTGAATGGTAGGTCTACTTTTAGTTCCTTGAGTAATCTCCAAACTTCTTTCCAAAAAGGTCATATTAGTTTGCATTCCCACCAGCAGTGTAGAAGTGTTCCCTTCTCTCTGCATCCACACCAAGATCTGTAGTTTTAGGATTTTGTGATGTGGACTAATCTTATCGGAGTTAGATAATATCTCAAAGTGGTTTTGATTTGCATTTTTCTGATGATTAAGGATGATGAGCATCTTTTCACGTGTTTGTAGGCCATGTGCCTGTCTTCATCAGAGAAGTTTTTGTTCAAGTCTTTTGCCTACATAGAAATGGGGTCGTTTGTTCTATTGACTACTTTGAGTTCTCTGTAGATTTTAGTTACCAGACCTTTGTCAGACGCATAGGTTTTGCAGAACCTTCTCCCATTCTGAAGGTTGTCTGTTTGCCTTACTTACTGTGTTCTTGGCTGTGCAAAAGCTTTTTAGTTAGATCACATCCCAGTAATGTATTTTGGTATTGTTTCAATTGTCAAGGGGTCCTCCTCATGAAATATTCTCCCAGAGCAATTTCTTCAGGTGTTTTCCCAAAACTCTCTTCTAATATTTTTATAGTTTCATGTCTTAAGTTTAAATCTTTTATCTAGTAAGAATCAATTTTTGTTAATGGTGAAAGGTGGGCGTCCAGTTTCAGTCTTCTATGGGTCGCCAGCCAGTTCACCCAGCACCATTTGTTAAATAGGGAGTCTTTCCCCCACTGAATATTTTTGATAGACCTGTCAAAGATCAAATGACAATAAGTAGTTAGGTTCATCTCTTGGTTCCCTATTCTGTTCCATAAATCTACTGCTCTGTTTTTGTGCCAGTACCAGTTTTTTGGCCAGTATGCTGTTTTGATCACTAATAGATTGATAGTATAGCCTGAAGTCTGGTAATATGATACCTCCTGATTTGTTTTTATTTCTGAGTAACGTATTTGTTATTCGAGGTTTTTTCTGACTCCATATAAAAGTAAGTCCTATTTTTTTAAGATCTTTAAAGTATGACAATGGTGCTTTAATCGGGATTGCATTAAATCTATAGATTGCTTTGGGTAGTATGGACATTTTAACAATGTTGATTCTTCCCAGCTATGAGCATGGTATGTTTTTCCATTTGTTAGCATCTTCAGCTATATCTTTTCTCAGAGTTTCATAGTTCTCTTTATAGAGATTGTTCACATCCTTTGTTAGGTAAATTCCCAGATATTTCATCTTCTTTGGCACTACTGTAAAAGGAATAGAGTCCTTGATTGTTTTTTCAGCTTGACTATTGTTGGCATATATAAAGCAACTGACTTGTAAGTATTGATTTTGTATCCTGAGACGCTGCAATGCTTTGGAAATTCTTTTTTTAAATCTCTTGGAGTAGAGCATCTGCACCCTTAGGGCCATCCTCTTCGCCTTTGGGAATTCCTATAAGATGAACGTTTGATGTTTTGGAGTGATCCTGCAACTCTCTCAGGGAATGATCAGTTTTTGCTCTCCATTTGTCTGCCTCTTTGAGTGTTTGGGAATGTTCAAAAGCTTTGTCTTCAGTTTCAAAGATCCTTTCTTCTGCCTTGTCGACTCTATTACTGAGAGATTCTACTGTATTTTGGAGTTCCTCAACTAACTTTTTTGTTTTTTAAGCTCTGCTGTCTCTTTTCTCATTATGTCCAGATCTTTGGTGACTTGGGCTTTGAATTCATTAATTTCTTGGGACAACTTCAGAACTACTCTTTGGAATTCAATTTCTATTGTTTCTTCCATTCTGTTTATCTCGTTTCAATCCATATTCTGAATTTGACTTCTGACATTGCTGCCGTTTGTCTCTGCATGGTATCTTCAGGGTAGATGAAGATCATTTCTTTAGGGGGTTGATCTACTTGGGTTATTCACATTGCCAGAGTTCTGTTGGGTCTGCACCATGTTTATTTTCCACCATTTGGTTATTAGAACTGGTAGGGTGAGATTGAATTGGGGTTCCCAGATAGTAGAGATAGCCCCTTACCAAAGTACTAGGCTTTGTAGTTGTGGTTTATTTCCTACAACCTTACAAAGGCCCCTTTTAGAGTTTTGGCCAGAGATTCTGAGGACCTACTTGGTGACACAGTGCAAGCCAGCTCTGTTTTGATATCCGCCAACCTCTACCCTATCCCTAAGAAGACACAGTATTAGGTTTAAATCTCAACTGTGAAGAGTTACAAATAGCTGCAGTGCCCAGCCCCCACCCTTCAGTTCTTTTCCACTACAGAACTTTGAAAGTCAATCTCAGAATGTCCCCAAGTGGACAGCCACAGACACGGGTTCCAATTAAATTGTCTCAGGCAGTACAAACCCTGCTCAACAGAGAGGGGTTCAAGGGTCTCCAACAGCACAATTGGAGCCAGGGATCCACACTCCTGCCCACCAGACTCAGTCCACCCTATTGTCTGCTTCTCTGCTCACAAGCCCAGTTGGAGCCAGGGGCCACGCCCTGGTCCCCCGGTCTCAGTCCACACCAAGCTAGCCTCTGCTTACCAGACCAGTTGGAGTCAGGGGACCACGCCCCCACCTGCTAGTCTCAGTCCACTGCCTGGAAAGCCTCTGTTCACAGGCTCTGTTAGAGTCAGGGTACCACACCCCACCTGCAGGTCTGTCCTCACCCAGTAAGCCTCTGCTCACCAGCCCCACTGGAGACAGGGGACCATACCCTAGCCCTCAGGTCTTGGTTCACACCCAGCAAGCCATTGCTCAAGGGTTCTGTTGGAATCAGAGGACCACACCCTTGCTCTCAGGTCTCAGTCCACACCTACCAAGCCTCTCCTCACAGGCCCAGCAGGGACTGAGGAGCAGCCCTGTCTGCCAAACTCAGTCCACATGGGGCAACCACTCTCCTGCTGTGGGTGCCATCAGAGCTGGGAGTTCTGCACCCCGTCCCACCAGACACAGCCCAAATCAAGGGTCAACACCACCACTGGCTGGACATAGTCATAACCAGGGGACTGCTCCTCCTCCTACCAAGTGTCCCTTTCTTCCCACACCCTCTTTCTTCCTCACTAGTCACAGATACCATCTTGATAGTTGGTGGTCCACACTATGCTCAGATCTCTCAAGACAAGACCAAACACTCTGTGATCTGCAGGGGGCAGAACTTCACATCATGTGAGGGGGAAGGGTGGACTGGGAGTTTGGACTTGTGGGAGAAAATATCTGTTCAATTTTATGCCTGGAGGGGTGGGGTCTAGTTTCATAAGTGGGACCTCCCTGGAGAAAGAGACCTGGCATTTAGCAGCTCTTTCCAGCGAGGTAAAATGAGAGGTCTTTTATTCCCTGCTCATTTGTGGATAGCCTACGGCAGGCCTCCTGCTTAGGGGAGGGGTATCCTGTCCTCTAGTCAATAGGCTTTGTGCCTGAAATTTGTTTTCTTGAATGCTCTTCCATGGAGCTACAGCTTGCCAAACTTCTTTCTTGACTCAGCTCCCCAGTTTTGGCTTCATAGAGTCTGATTCCATCCAGTTTTTCTTCATCTACTCAGGAGTCTCTGCTGAGGGTTGCTACCAGTCAGCCATCTTCCCAGAATTCCATTTTAATTCTTGGCCTCTCAGTGTACACGCCAATTAGGAGTAGGTGGTAGAGTCCAAGGAAGCTGGAGAATGGTTTTATTTACAATGTCTGTGAATTTATTTTATTTAAACACAAGACATGCAGTTTTAGAGTACTGCCCAGACATTTTTGATCATTACTACTAAATGAATAACATTTTGTAAAATTATTGAGTAGTTAGTACTTTGTGGCAACCTATTCACACAATTAAAATAATTACACTGTCTCACCTCCCTGTCTTTGCAGATTTTATTTATAGTAAAACTTAAGTCAGGTAGGGCAAATTTTATATGCAATTTGTATCATATATTAATTGCACAAAAAGTTGAGTAAAATCAATTTTGTTCCTAAATTAACAAGTTTGCCTGATTAGTTCAGTTATTTATTTTCAATTTAATTACAGTTTAACTGGATTTCAGTAAATTGAAGCTAAGACCAATTACTGTTCCCAGTTCTGGCATTGTGGATAAATACTGCTTTCTTGCCAAAAGCACTGAAAACAGAAATAATTTGAAGTCACTATATTTTTAATATAATTTTACCTCTAATTAAAATCATATAATTACTACTTCAACTTAAAGTCATTTGTTAACATAATATAGTTTATTGGTTATTTATTTTTCCCTAAGAAACTCTGTTTAAATCTTAGATTTAAATAGCTTTAAGTTAACTAAGTTGTAACTTTGGGCAGAAAAAATTCACTCTTTTTCAGTGTCAAACTACAATGGTCGTGGAAACCACATATAAGGTAGAAAAAAATTTCCAGTGAAAATCTCATACAGAATCCCAATAAAAAGATCTAAGTGAGGCAGTGCAGACCTTTTTAAAGTATGCGTGTGTGCTGAGGAACCCTAAAATCACTAAAGTGTTCCCTACCAGTGCCAAAGGCTGCCCCTAAAGAAACTCCAAGAATAAAATGAGCACACAGACACTGAGGGTCCCTGAGCTAGGCCCTGTGCATCTCCCGGCTCCCAGTAGCATAGGGATTTTTGGTTCCTGGAAAAATGAAATGAATATTTTGCTTGGAATGAAGAGTAGATGTACATTTAGATTTCTTTATTTACTGAAAAGAAGCACTGTGAATTTCAAATTTTCCGTAATGGAGTGGATGTAATATAATTAAGTATACGTTTAACTTAATTCATTATTAGAGGAAGAGAACTAGAGGGTAGAAGAAAAGAATTACAGATAAAATCAACATAAAACTTAACCCACCCACTTACCTGTGACAGGCGTCTGTTTGGATCGAGATCAGGAAAGAACCATCAGAGCTCATCCGACTGCTCAGAGCAGAGACGGGGCTGGACTTGTACACGGAGGCCTATTTGTCAAGATGCACTGATCCAAACAGGAAATGCACATGGTGGAATGACACATGACATCATAACATAGTTTTCTGAGATTGCAAATTCTTAGCATAATAGGTCACTCCTCCCTCACTCAAACTGGGCTTCTGACTTTCTGCTCAGTGGAAAGGGAAGTCACTCAAATGCAAAAGGAAATGAAAAGAGTTAGTGCAGGAATTTCAACATCTAAGAGGTAAATTCTGATATAAAAAGTGGGACTGACAGAATAATTTGCTAACCATTTATACCCCCCATAACATGAAGCAATAAAACTAATTGAATTTCAAACAAGATGAAATAATATCTATATAAAAAATAGTATTACATGCAATTATGAGGTAATTTTGGTAGACCCACACTGTACCTTTATGTGTGTATCTGGGCTTGGAGTAGCCAGACCAGGAAAGGTCCTATATGAGGTATCCAGGTGGTGGTCTCACAGATCCAGGAGACCCTGGTAAATGTGGAATGCAGATAAACTTCTGAGTTAATGCTGGGGTCCTGCCCCAGGGTTGGGTCCTTCGAGGCCTAAGGAGCTGACAGCAATCAACTGAAGAAAAGTAAAGTTAGAAGTGGCGAGAGACAAAGAGACAGGACATGCAGAATAGAGTTCTCAAAGGTGGGAACACAGGAGACCACTGCTAGGTTGTGGGGTTTCAGAGAATGGCCCTGAGTGTTTGTTCTACTCAGCTTTTTTGAAGGCTATTTGCTCATTTAGCCCAGAGGGTAAGCTGAGAAAGGGAACAAAAATGTCAGTAGTTTATCTGAGTAAGCATGTTTAGTTTATTTTGTTTTTTGCAGTTTTTGGCTGGGGCTGGATCTGAACCCACCACCTCTGGCATACGGGGCCAGCGCCCTACTCTTTTGAGCCACAGGCACCTCCCAGCATGTTAATTCTTGTTCTATCTATAATCATTAACTTTAAGGGTCTGAGCAGCCTTGAGAAATCCGAAACCTGAGCCTTATGTGGGGGCAGCCTCCTGTCTATAGTCACACACAGATTCCTCGGGGAAGGTGAACCTCTTTAGTTCTCTGTGAAGCAGACACCCTGATGGTGTCATGTTCTTCTTAAGAATCAGTGCAAGAGAAGATTCTTCCTCTGATCTCCACTCAGAGGCAACTTCCTCTGTGATAAAGGGGTACACAAGTCCTCTGGCCCATATTTCAGGGCTATTCCCTTGATCTCTGCCCTGGCCATAATACAAACCCACACTGGGTATTTGCTTTGACTGTCTACTGGGCAGGAGATGGCCTCATTAATCTTTCTACTCAGGTCTTGCATGCAGCTTCCTCTGTGGCCATTACTTCTTCAGAGTGTTCACAGACCCAGTGGGGTATTTGCAAGCTGTATCCCCTACAGGCCAGGCCTCCAGGAAAAGCAGGAACCACTCAGATAAGAAATTTAGCAGCTGGTTTAAAAGTAAACTAGCTAACCTGTTTTTATTTTACCTTGCTCTGCTTATTTATCTGTTTTTTTCCTTTTTCTGGGTGTGTTTTCCCTTGCCAGGAATAGAGTATTCAGTCCCCATTCTGCCTGCAGCTAATCTCAGAGGTTATCCAAAGAAGGGAAGCCAAGGGGGCTTCTGCATTGTCGCAGCTGGAACAAGAGAACTCTGTAGTAGAAGATTGATGGCCAGATGTCTGCATCTAGTCAGCTGGGTCACAGAAAAGACAGCATGAATCACTTGCCTAGAAGGAAGAGCAAATCTACATTTATATATATATTTCAGTTGACATGAATGCAAAGATGTGAGCAACCTAGGACAAGAAGAGACGAATTACAACCTAGAAGAAAACAGTGTAGACATACTGACAGATATTGTTCACTCCACACCGTAACTCCAGAGCTACTGCTGTAGAACCCAGATGCCACTAGAGAAATGGAGGGAAGAGGAACTTCTGAAATGGACTTAAAGATGATATGACTGAGGAAAACCACTTAAATGATTAAATGTCAAGATCACCCTGGAAAACCACTAAAATGATTAAATGTCAAGATCACCCTTTCTGCATAACTGGGAGTTCGAGATAGAAATTAATCCCAGGTATAGGAAAAAGTGAGAGAGATTACATTTTTATATAACTAAATTTGCGGTAGTAAAATTCTCGATTTATTATTTATACATGGCTTAGGTCTCTGATATTCGAAGAAGAACAAAGAAGAATGAAGAAGTTCCTCAGCTGGACAGACATCCTAGTGCTCCGGGCCTGGGAGCTGTCTGATGCCGAAAATAACAGTAGTAACAGAACGAGCTCTGGGCAAACCCATTTTGATCACCCAATTGTTACTGGGAACACACATAGGTTTTTGTCCAAGAGAGGCATCTAATATTCAGATCACACCTTACCTGTGTCTCTGGAGTCAGAAACACCTTTTTCAAAATCGCCACCCATCTGCATGACACAGGGATTTAGGTCGTCAAAATTTTGCTCTTTGACCCAAGAGATGAGGTCATTCTCAAATGGGGAAACCCACAGCCTCGGCCATGTGCAGAATTGGAAGAGGAATATGTGGGTGAGTCACAAATCCTCCTAGTCTCTGCCTTTAAAATTTGTTTTGTTCTTCATGTTTACTTAACAAAACTCTACCTATGACATTGTTCTTCCTATGTTTATACCAACAATCTCTTGTCTTTATTGCTGTCCCATAAATATTGAATCATCTATCACCTTACCTATGTGTATCTGGCATGAAGATAGTGGATTTCAAGGCACATTAATATGAAGAAATACAAGGATAAGCTCACAGCAGATGGAATACCCCAGTATTAAGCAAAAGAGCAATCTTGCAAGAAAGGCTTTGCCAAGAGGGAAAAAAAAACATTTGCTAAATTTCTCTATCTCCCCCAAATCACATATCTAATGATACATATTATAGAATTGAATAAATATGGTCACAAACCAAGAAGAGGAGGAAAAAAATGCTCACACTTCAGGTCGGAAGAGCTCATGACAGGAAAGGGTAAAGCAAATCAGAAGTCAAGGATTGAGGCAACTTCAAACCACCTGTTTCAGGAAAAGTTGTAATAGAAAGACTTCAGAATAAAATAAAAGTGCACTTATCATTCACATAATAACTATTTAAATGGGAGACATCCAAGGTGGTTGGGGCAGCCATTAGGTTCTCAAAACCTGACTCTATCTTTTGATCCAAGTTGATGGCCCCAGATCTCATCAAGTTGCAGCTAGTGCAATGGAGGGAGGGGATGATGGCTGGCAAGGAATTTCCTTTTAAGGGACATAACCCAACAGTTTCACCAAAAAAAACTGTTATTATTTACATCTCATTGGCCAGAAGGTAGTTACATAAGTAGTAGCAAGGCAGGTGGAAATGGTTTTAGTTGTTGCCATTTGCCTACTAGTTATTTATTTTAAAAGTGAATATAAATTTGGGGGGACAAAAGGCAATCTTTCTCTCTCTCTCCCCTGTCTTGTATGTTCATATAGAAAATACAATTCGAACTTCCAATATTGTGGTTGTTTTAATAAGGGGACCCACTAGTCTCTGTTTCTGAGGGACTTTCCCACTTTAAAAACTGTCAACAACCCACCCTAGGAATCTTCTTAGTCTCAGGCAAATGGGGCTATTTGGGCATCCTATCCATATTACTAATAATTTTTTAAAAAGCAATATATAACACTATAAACTACTCTTGGCCTAGCCTACCTTATAAATTTTACAACTCTTTAGTATTTATTTTAAATGTATTTCAGGGTGCCTAGAGTCTAACAATTCTTTCAACTTGGAAATAAAAATCGCTGATGCAATTTATTAAAAGATTGAAATGAAGCAAGGAATACCCAGAACAGTCTCCAAGAGGACATATTAAACTGACTTCTGGGAATTTTACTAAGAAATTTATTAAATTTAAAGGCTCTCCAACCAAATTTTTATTTACTCATCAATTATTTATCTCAGTTGAAGCCATAAAAAATGGTAATGAATACTGACTTAAGGGCAAATATACTCTATCTCCCCTTCAGTTACTAGAGTCATGGAAACCCAAATCCCCATCATCAAATAGTCTCTTAAATTTGAATTATCTACTGTGCAGCTATCTCCTGTGAAAGATTTGGTTAAAATAATTGGCTCTCCCATAAGGAATCTCAAAGGAATCATTATGCTTTATTTTAAAGTCAAATCCCAAAAATCTATGTAGCTAAGAAGCATCACCTGAGTTTTTGACATAAATACCTTCATATAATTGCAAGTCCACATTATACTACTGGATTTGCCAAGAGCACATAGAAGTAATGCTTTCAAAGAAGACCAGCCATTCTCAGCTGTCCCGGACCCTCTGCATCATTACCAAATGGCTCTCCAGGGTTGTATTAGTCACCCTTTACTCCAGAACATCGCCCTGGTTTTCTCCTCGGTTATTATATCGTTAACTTCCTCTCTCTTCTACATGCAAATTGCCGATTTTCAGATCATTTTCTCATATCTGAGACATTCCCTAAAATGTAACTCATGTATTTCCTTGTGCAACTGCATGACAAAAATTTATTCTCAAGCACCCTGCACATCCCTGAAAACGCAGTGTGTCTACCTGCATCTTCTCCTCTGTTTCCACTTTTGCTTGATGGAAGGTCAGTTGTCATTGGTTTTCCTACCTCCACAATTTTAGTAAGATTCTAATCCCCACTCTGACCCTAAGATCTCTGTAATTCCTCCATATATGTGTGTGTATATATATATACACACACACACACATACAAATACTGGTCTACCCTTCAAAGCACGTTTTCTAGGTTCTAAGTTCACAAACTTAATTGTCAGATCTCATATGATGACAGCTCCGTTGGCTATTCCAGAAAAAGAGTTCCAAAGTGGCTTTGAAGCGTGGCCCAGGCGCTGATAGTGATATTCAGCAGTGAGGTACATAGCACTTATTTTAGGACAAATTCACAAACTTAATTGTCTAGCCTGGTGTGTATGGTGCATATGTGTGTGTGTATAACTGATATTTCAGTTTTAAAAATACTTTTTCTATCTGTCTTTATCAGGTGCATATCTCATTCAGACAGCCTTATCAGTATTTTTCATCCTAGGAGTTTCCATACCACACTCTTAGAAACAAGCTTCTGCAGGTTTGGGACTTTATTTACAAATGATTTTCCACAAACCTTTTTTTTTTAAAGTTTAGCAAAAATAAGGGATTTGTTTTGGTCTCATACTCTACACTCAAGCCAGCAGATAAGCCTATAGGCTCCCTTCAAAACAGATTCAGACTCTGACCTTGGCTCTATTGCCCTGGCCCAGGCTGGCCGTAGCGTATGAACTGCTCTGGGTTTCTGTCCTGGTTGCTCCTGTGCTCTTAATCCCCAACACAGAAGCCAGAGTAAACTCTTAAAAGCGGGAGTGATAACATGTCACTGTCCTACTCAAATTCACAAACAGCTTCTTATATCACTCATAACTCACTCACTCACGCACACACTAGTCAGCGGACGTCCTCACAGTATCCTAGAAGTCCCAACACAGTGTGCCCCACACCAGGGTTCCCTTAGCCTCCACTCTGACCCTGCTCCCTCTGCTCAAGCACAATGGCCTCCCTGATGTTCTCTGGAACAGGAAAACTCCAGGCGTCTCCCACATTAGGGCTTTGACACTGTTAGGGAATTCTCTTCCTAGAATTCCCTTCCCACGATTATCTATAGCTCACACTTACCCCCCTTAGTATCTTTGCTCAGCTGACATCAGAGTGAGGCATTTCCAGACCATTTTATTTAATATTTCACAATCCCTCCTTCTTACAACCTTCCCCTTTCCCTGCTTTATTTTTCTCCATAGCATTTATACAAATACATGTACACAACACAGTTATTTTATGTGTATAATTATCTACCTCATATGGTATATTTCTTATTTGTGTTTGTTTGTTGACATTCTCTTAAAACAAAATGTAAGTTTATAGAGATAAGAATTATTTTATGTTGTACCAACTGTTACATCCTAATGACCAGAACACAATCTGGCATATAGTAGGTACTCAATAAATATTTGTTGAATAAATGCATAATTAAAACTATCACAGAGTATTCTATAGGGTTCACAAAGCTTCTACAGAGTCTTAGGAAAGATGAGTGTAATTTCATCAGGAATAAAAGAAAGATAGCAAAATAAAATAGAGATAGCAAAGCCCCCATGAAATACAGAAGTGTCTTTAAGAATTTTTAACATAAATTCTACAAATAATTTTCCAAAACGTCATTCAGAAATTATTAGTTTCTCTTTATTCAACAACTGGAATTATTGTAGGAGGGAGTTAAAATTACTTCTATATTAAATAGAAAAATCAAAAGTTAATTTAATAAAGAATTGAATTTATGGAGGTATGATTTTAATTCTTTTTTTTTTTTTTTGAGACAGAGTTTCAACTTGTCGCCTTGGGTAGGTACTATGGTGTCACAGCTCACAACAACCTCAAACTCTTGGGATTAAGCGATTCTCTTTCCTCAGCCTCCCAAGTAGCTGGGACTACAGGCACTGGCCACAAGGCCCAGCTATTGTCGTTGTCATTGTTTGGCAGGCCCAGGCTGGATTCTAACCCACCAGTTCTGGTGTATGCAGCTGGTGCCCTAGCCACTGAGATACAGGTGCCAAGCCAATTTTTTTTTTTTTTTTGAGACAGTGTCTCACTATATTGCCCTAGGTACAGTGCTGTGACATCACAGTTCACAGCAACCTCAAACTCTTGGGCTTAAGCCATTCTCTTCCCTCAGTCTCTTGAGTAGCTGTGACTACAGGTGCCCACCACAATACCTAGGTAAGGAGATATGATTTTAATGATAACTGAAAGTTTGAATTCTCATAAAGACTGTTACTTACATGTTTCTACTGGCAAAACCTGGTGCCAATTAAAAGTTATCAATGATCTATTCTAGTACTTTTCAAAGGACATACAAGGAAGGAGAAATGGCCCTGGGCCTCAATCCAGATGCTTTGACTAGATTCTTCAACCACAGTGATTATGGTTATCTGTTGTACAAAGTAGTCTCTGTATGTTTTATTTGGAAAAAAAAAACTCACACAACAAATCAAATGTTTTTAAACAATATTGATTAATATTTTAAGTTTAAGAAAAGACTAAGAAAAATATTTTATTCCAAAGTTGGTTTTTATTTTCTCCCTTATGCAAAAATAATCTACACATTTAGCTTTTGTACTAATTAAGGGCATGGCCTGTCTCCGGAAGCTGTTCACAAAGAAGCAGGCTACAAATTTAGCACAGGGTGTAAGATTTCAATATATGAACTTGACCTGCATTTCTAAAAATAGTAAGCAATGGCAAATTTGATATATTATTTTCAATGTCCTAGAACCTTTATACAGGCTTCACTGGTGATTGATAGTTAATATAAGGACATCCAATAACAATGACATCATAATTTTTCAATATAATATAGTTAAAATTTATGTTTCCAACAAACGATCATCTTTCAAACCACCTTCCCAAAAGAAATCTCTGGTTATATTTGAGCAATAAATTATTTTCTAATACAAAGATTATGATTAGTATATTTAATTTATCTTCTACAATTGAGTCTTTATTCATACGTAAGTATATTGCCGTAAGAGTAAAGAAATTCAAGTAAACACGATCATGACAAGAGCATGCAGTAAGTTAAAACCTATTTGATCATAAGAAAAAAGGTCTAAAACAGAGTCTTGTTGCATCTAAAAATATGTTATTTAAAAGCATGTACTTTTGAAGCATAAACTGATGCATTTGTTATTAAAACTCATATTTTTAAGACCAGACAATGAAGGAAAATATTCCATTCAGAATTAGAAAAGGGAAGTTTTCTTTTACAACAGGAACTAATAGTAGAATAGTGAGATGAGGCTCAACACAGTCACAAACTGAAAATTGGTTTCTTCTACACTGGAGTCAAATGAGACTATTCTGCTGAATGCTGGGATATGTCTGAAAACAAGTAGGAAGTTTTGGCTACAAGGTTAGACGCTGAAACAAATTGACCAAGGGAAGAAAATTCTCACTCTCAGATTATTATGGTAAAATTTCTTGGTCCATCTCTCTGCTTAAATCTCTCTGCAGCACAAATCTAATTATAACATTCTTCCAAGGCTCAAAAAGAGCACCAAGTGTAGTGCTAATACATGTCTCCTCCCTGGGCCTCGTGATGTAGCGGAGGAAAGATGAGAAGGAAAAACAGAAAGCCTGGGTGGATTTGGTGGTTTCCCGTCTGCAGAGTAAGCAGGGGCCGGGTTGCAGGTAATTTTACCATTGTGCTTTGTGACTGCTTCATAAATGTAGACTCATCCCATATTAAAACTAGATGCAATCTCTGAGTAACGGATCTGTTTCAAAACCCGCGGCAACTGTGCTAATTTCCCCCAGCACATAGGAATGCATGCGCATCCCTGTAGACAATTTTAGGTGATTCCCAGGCTTCAGGAAACCATCATGGCTCATGTGTTCTAGTCTCACAGCACCTCATGTTACCACAGTGGACAACAGATTCTATGTACTGATTATAGTATCACAGTGTTTTTCCTACATATTGAAGCATATACTGTACAATTCAAGAGCATTAAAACCGGGAGAGGAAAAAAGACCAAAAAATCCCACCTTTAAAAATTTCAGTCTAATAAGAGAAATATAAAATTAAAGCCTTTTTAATGGTGTAATAATGGAGAATAAAAATGAAATGACTGCGTCCAGAAATAGTTTGTTCAGAAAACTGTAAGAAGAGAGATGTCAGATCAGCCTCAGCCCACCTATAACATGATTTCCGTGAAGGGGTCAGGGAGACTCCACACATGAAGCGGCTTTTAGATTAAAAGTGAAAAACAGTTTATCCAGGTGAAAGACAGAGGGACATTATAAGGAGAAGAAACGGCAATCAGCAAGGTGCGAGAATGGCAAATAACTCCCGTGTTCCCACACGCGCCGATAACTCATTCTCATGGGCAGTGAGAGACTGGGGTGTTACAAGGTAGCCAGAAACCAGGCCACGGGAGCTTTGCCGGCCAGTGTGAATTGTTCATGTGAATCGTGTAGCTGAGGGCTCGCCTTTGAAGGATTTAAAATGCCAAGTGAGATTTTCTCAGTAGGAAAATTGTTCTGGCAGAGGTGTGAAAATCAGCAACAGAATTGGGATGAGGGGCAGTTTGTGGTCCAAAGGGAGACCGAGACGGGGTGCAAGCAGGTGAAAGCGGTTATCAGTCCATTATAATACAGATAATAAGAATCCTTACAAGGCTGAGAAATATCTACCACAAAGAATCAGTGGCAGATGGCGAAGACCAACAATGTTAACTACCTTGCTCAATGCCATATATTTAATTAGTAACTGAGATGTATCTATTAATGGAATTAAGTTTTTTGTTTCCCAACCTATTTCTCTCTCTAGCACTTGATACCATTTCTCACTGTAAGATTTAGTCAAAGAAACATTTTCAAATTAAGTATTTGAAATGACCTGTTAATGTTAACTTTCCCCCCAACCTTTTCATTTTTCTTACAAACAAATGTGGGCTACACACGTAGGTATTGGTGTCGTTTTAATAAAAGTTTTATTATAATTAAACCCAATCACTATTTTCCCCTTAGAAATAAAAGCAGGTTGCTAATGTCAAGATGAAATTGTGCCTTGGTTGTCAGCTGAGCTGTGGTAACCAAAGATGAGTGAGCTGATTTGAAAGAGTTATGCGTGTGTGTGTGTGTGTGTGCATTCGAATTTTGCCAATTAATTTTTAGGAAAATTAATTACCCTGTGAATATAATTTCCTCAGCCTGTGCCGTTTATAAAAAACAGATTATTGTTCTCAAGTTTGATCATACACAGAACTTCTATGGCATAGAATGTCTTATATAGAGATCTTTGAGTACTGTTTGTATGTGACATATCCTTTTTGATCTAATATCAGAGGAAGTTTGGTGTGGAAAAGGGCATTTTATTGATTTTATTTGAAAAGTCAAAGAACAAGAAGGATATAAATCCTTTCTTCTTAAGAACACACAAGCGTATTTTGTTCTATTTATCACATCAGAATAGATCTTTTCTATTTATGAAATAAATTGGTATATCTATTTTCAGTGAGTGAAAATGAGTGAATCCCCAAATGTGTCTGTTGAATTAAGGATGGGGATATTTCCAATTTAAGTAGACATTTTCCCTTTTAAAAATGTATGTTATAGGCTGGGCACCTGTAGCTCAGTGGCTAGGGTGCCAGTCACATACACCGGAGCTGGTGGGTTCGAATCCAGGCCAGGCCTGCCAGAAAACAATGAAAACCAGAAGCCCAAAATAGCCAGGTGTTGTGGCAGCTGCCTATAGTCCCAGCTACTTGGGAGACTGAGGCAAGAGAATTGCTTGGGCCCAAGAGTTTGTGGTTGCTGTGAGCTGTGATGCCATAGCACTCTACCAAGGGTGACATAGTCAGACTCTGTCTCAATTTAAAAAAAAAAAAAAAAGTATGTTATAAGGGATTAGAAGCCAACCCATAATCAGAGCAGCTTACATAGGAAGGAGGGTAGATCTCTTAAGTTATTTTATATGATATTTTTTTCATTACTTATCAAAGTAATTAGTTTAGTTTGATAAAAGAAAAGTTTGGAGCAGCTCTCAATCTGTGTTGGATAATTAAGAAAAACTGGAGATAAGTAGCAAATCAACTTCATGCCAATCGTCAATGAGCTGACAATTGCTGAGAAAATATAGTCAAGGGAATAAAGAAATGGCGCAATATCACTTTTTGATGCTTTAAATGATGGTACAGAAATAAAATTGAAATAGACAAGAGGCTAGACACAACAATGGACGATGATTTCTACTCCCTCTTAGAGCTACGGTAGGATTTAAATAGAAGCCATGATGTTTTTTAACTCAGGTCTTTCCAAATTCAATATTTGACTCTTAGAAATTCTCATCTTTTGTAAGGAGAATAAATCAATCTTTAACAAAGAATAAAGGTGCCAGTGATTAAGGAAAGTAAACTGCACGGTTTTAGTGGAGCTGTGTGCATAATTGTTCTTTGTTTACTGGGCACAGCTATAACCCTTTCTGATAAAGCTGGCCCAATGCACAGCTCATTAGCTATCTCAGCAGCCTCCGTTGTTACCTTCCCAGTAGCTATGAGTTGAGAGCTATTGACCAATTTGCCATTTAAAAACTATTCCTTAAAATATGGGTTTATCAAATTACCTAAAATGGCAGGGGAGATGCGTTCTCTTTTTTTTTCATTAAATATCTATATCTCCAGAAATCTTTACTAAGATATAAATATGGACTCTGTGAGGGACTATACACACACACACACACACATATATATATATATACTTTTTTTTTTTTTTTAAGACAGAGTCTCACTATGTCACCCCTTGGTAGAGTGCTGTGGCATCACAGCTCACAACAACCTCAAACTCTTGGGCTTAAGCGATTCTCTTGCCTCAGCCTCACAAGAAGCTGGGATTACAGGCACCCACCACAAGGCCTGGCTATTTTTTATTGCAGTTGTCATTGTTGTTTAGCTGGTCTGGGCTGGGTTCCAACCTGCCAGCCTCGGTGTATGTGGCTGGTGCCATAACCACTGTGCTATGGGCGCCAAGCCAGGATTATATATTATTTACTGCCTATTCTGTGTTATTAGTTACTCAACACCTTGAGAATTAAAGGACAGGAAAGGACATATGGAGAAACCAGGAATGGAGAGTATTAAGTCCATAAGACAACAGGTGATCTGGACAATGAGGTTTTACCTCTGCCACTGTGCCTGCAGGGACTGTGTTTGACGCCCCTGTGTACTTTTTGTTTTTTAAGGAATTGAATTAGTCTAATTCCCAGTGGCCACTAACTAGACAACTGGTCTTGGATATCAGCTGGGTTGATTTGGCCTGATTATCTTAATCAAAACTTGAAAGGAGATCCTCAAAGAACTTTCAAGCCTCTCTCTAACTCTGAATTTTGAAGAACATGAACATTATTGTTAAGAACCAGGAGAGCAAAGAACTGTTTAAAAGGAAGAAATGAAATTGAGAACAGCAGTAAGATGAGCTTTTGATAATAAGTTTAGCCTAGGGCCGGCCCCTAATTCAATTACTTCATTATTTTTAATAACACTATAAATTGATTTCCTTCTCTTTATTGTAGTTTTTACAATGGATGATCTTTTTTAAGATACTAGGTTAAAATAAATATTTAATTAAGCAAAATGAGTGTGGCCAACCCACTTTTTTCCCCCCGCTAATTACAGAACTCTCTGCTTTCCTGTTTCTATTCAATTGAATTTTACGCTCACTCCAGTAATCAGAGATTTGTTGTTCTTGTTCTTAAGAGTTTTTAAGGCTAATGTTTTTACATCACCTAAAGCTCTGACCAGAGGAGAAAAAAGCAATCTTGCTTATTTATTTTTATTTATTTTTTTTTAGAATAGCATTATGGAAGTTTTAAGATTATCACCAACTCCCAGAAATGGTTTGTCTTCATTTTGTTAAAACTTCCTTTTACATTCAATTGAATGCATTTAGGAGTAAATTATTCAGGAAGTTGATAAAGATTCATTGCTTAACTACAGGGAAGTCTACCAGAGTAGTCAGCAGCAGCTGTGTGGCTTTGCCGCTCATTTACTCCACACACAGGGCATAATGGATTGCCAGCAATTTGGGTAAATGACATTATCTGTGTTGATTGTCGATATTATAGCCAGATATTATGCTTTTAAGAGCACTGTAAAATGGAACGACTATATGATGGGTAAGGAGACAGACTCGGTCTAGGAGTGAGGTTTTCTTCAGGAGACCTCAAAATTTAAAGTAGAGAGAAGAAGAGTTTGGAAACATGTCCTTACAAGGAGGACCACGTAGGGGATCCCCAGGACCCAGTGACACATTTTCCACGCAAAATACACCACTTTCACCTATACAGGTGGTTCATATGAAAGTACTCAGATGTCATGGATACTGAACTGACAGCCTGTGTTCATTTCTGACTCAGAGCTAGCTGGGCTAGTGGCAAATGGTGAATGCGGAAGGGAGATGTTTACATGAAGGAGAGGGAAGATTTTCATGTTGCCAAGGAATGGATGATCGTTACGAGAGGTGAAAAATCTAGCTTCATATTTTATATTTCAGCCAGCCTACAAGAGAGCACGCATCCACATTTACAATAATTAAACATAAGGTGAGCTTTGCATTCCATGATGGACTTAAAGACGTAAAATAAGATCCTAAAATACTAATATATAAATCTAAATTTGGACCAATAACTACTGTAAACAATTTAGAACAAATCAGGAGTTGTTTTCTTTTTCTTGCATATTTTAGAAATGGGCTTTTATGAGGTTTTATTACCTTTGTGTCAATCACAACCAGCAAGGACTGATTGCTTCCCAACTCTGTGAGGAAGGTGTTATTATTGTTTCACCTTTACAAACAAAGACATTCAAAGATTAAAGAAACCAACAACCCAGTGGGCAGCTAGTGAGTGACAGATTTATGTCAGATGTAAGGTAAGGACAGCCTCCTGGAGTAAGGCCTTTGATTTCATTGTTAATATTTGACAGGCATTTGACAAACACCCCCAGGCTGGAGGCGTTAGGATTGGTGGTGCAGAGGAAAAGGGATCCACCCTGCTCAGCTCTTGCTTTCAGGTGACTTGTGACAACAATGGCAATAACAGAAGAGCAATGATCGCGTTTTTCTGCCCCGAATACCAACTTAGTCTGGCCTGCATAGCCTTAGCCCAGTTCAGAGTTCATCTCCAGCTCCTCTGGGCAGCAGTGAGAGCTGCCTGTCACCCTGACATTTGTGACAGCTGCCTCAGACCTAGAACTCCTGACACTGCTGCCACCAGACACCAAATAATGATGACATGAGAGGCAGAGCATATGAATTCCTGGTTCCCAGGCGGAATCCCTTGCACTTCTGACACTCCCATTTTATGTAATTTTAAAAGCCTCATTTGACTCCTTGAAAGTCAGAATGTGGCTGAAATAAAACTTTTTTCACAAAATATCCTAGTGTTTTGGGAGGATGTACTGGTAACAAAAAAAAACTAAGTACAGCAATGGGAGTTTTCCCCATTTAAATATGACTTATATGGAAGAGAGACAGATGTCACGATGGCTTACACCTGTAATCTAGCACTTTGGGAGGCCGAGGCAGGTGGATTGCCTGAGCTCAGAAGTTCAAGACCAGCCAGAGCCAGAGCAAGACCCCATCAGTAAAAAAAAAAATGCTGGATGTTGTGGCAGGTGCCTATAGTCCCAGCTACTGTAGTCTCCTGCCTCTATTCTCTGAGGCAAAAGAATCACTTAAGCCCAAGAGTTTGAAGTTGCTGTGAGCTGTGACACCAGAGCACTCTAGCTAGGGTGACATAGTAAGACTCTATCTCAAAATAATAATAATAATAATAATTTCCCAGTGCACTAAGCACAAACTAGCCTGTCACTGATCCACGGCTGCTGACAGCAGACCTGAGACTTCTGGCTCAGAGGCAAATGTCTTCATTATGCACAGCAAAAGCTAAGGGGGGAGTGCAGCATATTTCTGCTGGTTTCCTTCACCCCCAGTCCTCGGTGCAAGGTGATGGGCCCAGCTGGCTAAGCAAAGGGTCGCACTGCAGCCGAAGAAGGCTGAGCTTAAGAAAACTGCCACTCCCAGCAAGCAGGGAGCAAGACTGTTCTTTGAGGCCACAGAAAATTTTGCAGGTCTATACAATTCATTCCTATTGGACATTATCTCACTTTACAGAATTGCCAGCTACATAAGCAATCCAGATAAGTGGCCAGGGTGAAAGAATCTGGTGGTGAAGACCTGGGGGTTTGGGCACACTTAATAAGACATGCTGAACCACAAGAGCCCCATAGCAGACGGCCGGCCAGTACACTCAGGACGTACTTTGAAAGAAAGGAGGTTTTGTGTGTGAGCCTAGGTGCCTGAAAGTGACACACAGAATTTTAAACCGAACACTAAAGGAATTTTAAACAACTTCTCTATAGCTTGAGAATTACTGAAATCTTTTTATTACTCTAAAAAATGTTTTTTAATATTTTATGAAATCATAGGCAGATGGATGCTTTTACTTAATCCTAAATTTTACTTACCGTAATCAATGCAAACACCTTTCAAGAGACCCGCGTCCAATTTCTTAATGGGTAGTCTCCCAGGTAGAAGATATTTTGGGTTAAGACAGGGCTGGTTTGGGGGCAGCCACTGTGTCTGTAGAGCAAGCCAATGTTTGTTCCCTCACCAGCTTTCTCTGCTTCTCCGTGACCTAAAGAAAGTCAATTAACATCTCTGTGCCTGTACAATGAGGGCGACACTATTTGGGCACACACCTCTGAATGGTGGTGTATGGAAAAACAAGATAATGCTTACAAAAGCATTTCCAAAAAGTTTCAAAGCACTGTGGAATGAGAGTACAATGCATTTTAAAATTTGAAAAATGGCCTAATTCAAACTCTGACAGGGCTAAGCTAATAGGGAAAGACATTTTAACACTTTGCTAAACATAATTTGCTCCTGTGTATATAAGAAAAATATGCTCCCTGCCCAGATGGGGCTCCCCAAGTCACATTCAACTTTACCACGGCAATAATAGAGTACCGTTTAGCAAGCAAGGTCAAGAAGTTTGTGTTAGTCGACAGGAAAGAGTTTTCTTATCTGTCCCATCTATATAGGGAAAGGCTGAAAAGCAATCTAACCACAGTGCTTAAAACTGTTTGTTCCGTCATCCCACTTTTTGTTTGACAATGATGGTTTCTAAGGCCCGAAGTGGCCCAGGTATGAGACCAGGTGCTGTAGTGAAATCAGGCAAGGAATAGAGAAGCCCTCTTAGCCCCCAATTCTGTAATTTCTAAGCGTAAGTTCATATTACAATAGCAGCCTGTATTTTCTTTTGAGCACTGTGTAACTGCAAGGAGGGAAATCCTCTATGTGGTAACCCAGAGCCTATTTGAGAGCTGATTAAAGATAATGGGATAAGCTAATGCAATATGGGATCTCAGCAATATTCCTTTCCAAGGGAGAAACTAAACAGAGTAGAGAACCTGTGTGTGTGAAAAAGGGGCAGGCAGATCCCCAGAATAGCGCACGGACTAACACGCAGACTGTGCGTCCTCATCCCCTTCCACTAACCCTGCCACACGCAGCAATCTCTGGAAGTCACTAGGCCAGCGCTACTCAAACTCCAGTCTATGGAAAACATCAACATAACCCGAGCTCTTCCTGGAAATGCAAATTGTAGAAACTCAGCCCAAATCTACTAAAATGACTAAATCAAGACCCACCAGGACCCAGAGATCTGTATTAGCAAACTATCCAGGTGATTCCTAAGATCGTTTAAATTTAAAAGCATTAATCTAAACTATCCTCAACTCCCATTAGACCATATTTATTTATATTGTCAATCTACCTTTAGTGTAAATTCACATGGATGAAATACATCACACAGGGCCAATCCAAACGGAGAATGGACAATGAACTGGGCTTGTGATTAAACAGCAGCCTGTTCTGAATGGTCCACAAACATGTAAAAAAATGCTCATCGTCCCTCCTCATGGGAAAAGAAATCAAAACCACCCTGAGATGTCACCTAACCCCAGTGAGAACAGCCCACATCACAAAGTCCCAAAGCTGCAGATGCTGGCGTGGATGCAGAGAGAAGGGAACAATTTTACACTGATGGTGGGACTGCAAACTAATACAGCCTCTTTGAAAAAAATATGGAGACTTCTCAAAGAACTCAGAATAGAGCTTCCATTTGATCCCACAATCCCATTACTAGGCATCTACCCAGAAGGAAAAAAAATCATTTTATCATAAGGACATTTGCACTAGATTGTTTATCATAACTCAATTTATAATCACCAAAATGCAGAAACAACCAGAATGCCCACCAACCCAGCAATGGGTTAGCAAGCTGTGCTGTGTGTATACCATGGAATACTATTCAGTCGCAAAAAGATGGAGACTTTACACCCCCTTTTGTATTAATCTGGTTGGAAGTGGAACATATTCTTCTCAGTAAAGTCTCACAAGAATGGAAAAGCAAGTATCCAATGTACTCAATACTAATATGAAGTCAGTAGACAAACTAATACACACCCACACAAGAGAAAAATTCCATTCAATTTAAGTTGGGAGGACGGGGGTATTTCCTTTTGAGCACTCTGTGGAACCACAAGACCTGTGAGTCGTCTTTAGGAAGAGCCAGAGAAATTGGGTTGAATCTTAAGAGGTCATCTTAACCAAATTCATTGCCATGGACAGAACGTTTGTGTCCACCCAGAATCCGTATGTTAAAATATCAACCCTCACACGTGGTAGCATTAGGAGCTAGAGACTTTGGGAGGGAATTGGATCATGGGGAAACGTTTAAAGAAATATTCCATGCAATACATTATTTTAATGTATATTTACTTCAAAATTATAGTCACAATTCATGTCCCTGTCTTGAAATCACACACATGATTCTAATTGGAAAATGAAGATGATAAATTTACAAGAATGAGCTTCCCTTTGAAAATTATTGCCAATTCCTTAATGAAGCAAAATTCTGAGAACAGTAAAATGAAAGTAAAGAAGGAAAACGGAACAATTCAGGGATTGGAAGTGCCCAGGCATTAGAACATTCCTTAGTGAAACAATTATTTCTTTAAATATTTAAAAAACAAAAAAGTATGTGGCTCTCATTTGCAAGAGTCCTCTTCCCATTGCTGCTCAGCTGAGTATGAGCGTCAAAAACCACTCTGCAGAACGTCACAGTGCTGGGTAGCACCAGGCTCCTTGAAAAGTTTTGTTATTTCCCCATGTTTACTATTATATGAAAAAAAATACTTTCTCATAGGGCAGCTCCTGTGGCTCAAATGAGTAGGGTGCCGGCCCCATATGCTGGAGGTGGTGGGTTCGAACCCAGCCTCAGCCAAAAACTGCAAAAAAAAAAATCTTTCTCATTTATATATTTTAAAAATAACTTACTAATCACACACCAATAATAATTTTAGGTCACCTAGAACAGATAATATGCAATATTCTACCCTCTTGTTCCAGAATTAATTGTGATTGCTGGAGATATACTGGAGGAAAAAAAACCATGTTCTTACAGAGGAACAGTCATATTTTTTCATGGTACGGTTCAGGAAGGAAAAAAGTCTAAGGAGACCTGCCTGGGACCCCTTCTTCTTATTAGAGTTTTCCCTTTGTTTATTAGCATCATGCAAATATCCTTGATATAGATGCTGCTGCTGCTCTCAGTTTTAAGCAATGCACTTACTTAGCTTCTAGCAATGCATTTACATAAGAAAGTTCTTCCCCATTGCTGAGCTAAGATAATATTACAGCTGAGCAGAGATCTGCACTCCTGGCAAAGGAAAGCATTGCACAAGGGAGATTGCAGATGCAGGAAACTTGGACACGTTTGCATCATTCAAAACTTATTTTAGAGCCCCTATTTTGCCAGGCAAAATGCTGGGTTCTTTGGATGTACTAGAAAGCAAAATGATTCTTTTCCTCAGTAATCCTTCAATTCTTTGGGTAAAATGGACAAGTAAGCATATTTCAGAGGACCCGGCCGCATGCTGCTTTGAAGCGTGGGCCTGGGCTGAGGGCTGCCTTCTGTTCTGAGGGGCATCGTGAAGTATGAGGCCGAGGACGGAAGAGAAAGAGGAGGAAGAAATAACAGGAGATCCAAGCAAGGCAAAAGACCAGAGCGTTCGGGCCCGTCAAGGAAGTAAATTCATGTCTTATTTTGAACAAAAACTCCTTTAAAAAGCCTAATTAAAGGTGCTCATTTTAGAAATAAGCCCCCCAGAGCCTGTGCCTTCCTGGGGCTACACAGGGAGTGACTGAAGTTAGAACTCACACCGCTGGGCACACCCAGCCTGCCTTTCTTCTTTTAACCTGGGAGCAAGAAGGAAAAGGGCCGAGCGCCTGAAACATGAAAGCACAACCTGTCTATTCTCTTCAGCATCAGGGTATAAACAACCCATGCCTTCATTACCTTGTACTTTGTACTGAATTTTTTCAAAGTCTAAGAAGTTATAAGGAAGATCTTGAGTTGTAACAGACTGCTCCCCTGACACTTTGGGTTAGCAAATAGTGACTTATGGATCATGTCTGAGCCATCAGTTATAAGATGAAAACAAGTAAAACTTCTAGTTGATTAGCTCATATTTCTACAAGGAAAATTGTTGATTAGCAATAGTCCTTTCCAAAAATAACATACTAGAAAGTTACTTAGTATACACAGTAAGTCTTCATTTAAGGGCATCAATCGGTTACTGTAACTTTAAGCAAAATGATACACAGCAATTTTTTCCTCGTCAACATTGTAACAAAATGAAGTTCAAGGAAGCAACATCACTGGAGGACCCGCTGCACTCTGTTTCACTTATTTTGCTTAAAGTTGCGATTTCCAAGAACCTGTGTACCACTTTAAGTGAGGGCTGCTTCTGCTACCCTGGTCAAAGAAATTTAAACAGTATAAGAAAAGCCTCAACTAAAACCCCACGAGCTCCTGAGCTTTTTATTTTGTGCGTTGTTTTTCATACATAATTGTTGAGATTGCTTTTTAACAATATAGAAACGGTGCTGTTACATAATCACTTGTAAATCAGAGAATAAAATTTGTTCATCACGGCAAACCAAAAAAATGTAGCATTTAATTCTGTTTCCAGTGGTAATGACAACATTAAAAAATAATCTCACTTAAATCCTCAGACTATACCCAGGAATATAAAATGCCAACTCTAAATTATCCACATAAATGGAGATGTAGATAAACCAAAATGGTAGATAATTCAAAAGTAATTTACATTCAGGGTTTGAATTTTTTAAATTACACTTGTATATGGCCAGAGCAAACGTTTCTGGAATTGATTCCAGTGATGATGTCTATTGAGAAACTGGATTGGACTTTCTCATGTTGCTCTCTTGTTGATCCATCAACATCATCTAAGCTCACAAGAAATTGGAAATCCATCTATGAACAATTGATATCAACACTGTGTTAAATAGAAATGAACTAAAAGAAACTTCCCTGGAGAAGGAGCAGTGTTTGCAAATGATCATCGGTCATTTTATTATTATATCCCCGAGCTGGAATCTATGATTTGGCTCATTTCAGTGGTGTGCTCATTTACAGCAAGGTTGGACCATAATGTCCTCAAACTCGCCCTAGAGAGGGTGCTACGTAGCTCCTTGCTGAATATCGTTACTGTCACCTTGGAAGTCCTCCCCTTGGGAAGCTGTGCCTCACACCTCCACCTACTCCATCCACCCTTCACTCAATTGTAGAACTCTTTCTGGAAGGACCTCCTCCAATGACATGGTAGGAAGCCTGACAATTAAGTTCGTAAACTGATCCACCTGAAGGGTGGATGAGGCTCTGTGATTGGTGCATAGCTTACTTATTTATTTATTTGGTGCATAGCTTCTCAAGGGAGGGCTGCAAAGGGGATCACAGTGACCTTCAGCAATGAGTACGTAGCCTGGTCTCTAGGATGAGTTTGTGAATTTCATTGTCTGACCCCCTGTGTTCATTTCTTCATTCAGGCAAACCCTATTTTATATTTGACACCATGCCAGGTATTGGAGTCCCAACATGGAATCTGTCTAATGTTCTCTGGTGGATTTTAATCCAGGCACACAGTCTGGGGAACTGGGCCTGGATTTCAACTGAAGTCCTTTAGTGATGCTGAAAAAGTATTTTTTCATAATTGTCTTCTCTTGTTTATGTTGTTTTATCATCTTCTGTTATCTAAAAGTTGCCTCAGATTTTGAGATTCTGGGTATTAATTATTATTATAGTGAATGGATTGACAGTATTAAGGACTGTTGGGAGTGGATGAAAATACTGCAAATAAGTAATGAAGAAATGACGGAAGTCAAGGAGAAATTTCATTTTCTGAAAATATATTTACTGCTGCATTTCAAAGTGTGTAGATTTTGCTTGGTGATAGCTGATACTTGACTGTCTTTACCTCATTATTTGAGTGCTGTTTTCTTTTATGACCTAGTTGAATGAGTATTTTTTCTGTTATTACTGCCCCCAAATGCCAAATTAGAAAAACTTCTATTTATCTATGCAAGAAGATTGATGGAGGGATATCTAAAACACTGGGTAAATCCCTTTGTTTGTGATAAAAATATTTGTTTATCTCTGGAAGTGTTGGTTGGAGGGGTCTTCTATTGACTTGAGACTGCTAAGAGCCTCCACTGGGAGGCTTATTCTCCTGCACCAGAAAAGCCACATTATATGATCTGTGTTTTCCTGTTAGCTAAGCTAAGTAAATAATATTGATCTGAGGTTAACCACTATCAGAAGATTCCAAGCTACTCTGGAAATCTAAGGGGAAAATAAATCTATAAGAAGAATAAGGAAACCTATTTATAAAAGTTTAGGGCTGAAGAGTATTCACTGTCTTGGGTAATGAGTGTGAGACTAAGTGGGCAGGAGTCACATGAAATGTGGACATGAGCATGGTCTCACTGGGCCAGCACCTGCTACCTGACAGGCACTAGATAAACACAGAAAAACAAAAATACCAAAATTGTTCTTGATGCTGCCATGGTAGCAGTAATTCTCACAGTCAAGCTCAGACAATGCAGGTAAATACCAAAGAGTGTGATGGCAAAGTGAAGCTATTTTCTGCCTGTATCAAATGACATCCAATGATTGTTAAAACCCCCGAATGTTGGGAATCAATACAGAAAATGCCCACAGAGTGAGAAACCAAGCAGAGAATCATTGGTGCCACTGTTGATAAACTGTGACGCACAGAGTTTCAGAAAATGTTTTGCTAATTGATATTTGAGTCAGTGTATATTCAATACGGTCTGGATGGAAAAAAATGCTAAGTGAGCCCATCAGATGGAATCGTAAGGAGCTTTTAGTGCCACCTGAAGTGAATCAGCCTGGGGGATGAAGCAGTTCTGTGGTCATTGATCACGGGCTGCTGGAGAGGAGCAGCCAAGGAAAAAGAGAGAGGAAGGCGGTGTCAGAGTGAGGACCTGGGGTTGGGGAGCATCTTCTCATTCACCATGATGATTATTTTCTGATAAATATTTCGCCTTTCTCTCTGTTCTTTCTGGCTAAAGGTCTATTATTTTAAAAAACCTCTATTCTACTAAAAGTATCTCATCCTGGGTATCCTTTAATAAAAAGAAAAAGATCCCCATTTAATTTACACAAATTAAGGAACATAAAACACCAGATACATACACGAAATTCTGTAAAGTGTAACCATGCCATTTTTATAACGAAAAAAAAAAATGGAACTACACTAGAGAAAGGCTACTCCTTTATCCTTCTATGCAGAGAACTTTTCAGATGCCAAATCATCTCTTTTGATTTGCATTCCAGATTATCAGCCTCAAATTCTGAACTATACATACAAACAATTTGAATGTAGATTACATACACCATTTCCTAGGATAATCATCCTGGGAGCAAAAAGTTAGACGCTAAAAAAAGCCAGCCCAACTCTTGGTAATTTTTCTCTTGAGGAAAATGCAAACAAGCATGTGAGTCATTTTAATTTCTGCTTTGTAAATAGTCAGTCAAGTACTTTCTTCTGAAATGGAACTGGAGAAGAGTGATGGCATTCATGATAATAACGTGCGCCCAGAATAGCAATAAATAAAAATGTGGGTGGGGAGGGAAGTGGCAAATGTTGCACACCTTACGTGGGAGAGCTATTTTTGTCCCTGTCCTTCAAAATTCATTGAGTTTACTTCATTATTAAACTGTATTTCCTGAAAGTTCCATTCATTAAAGTTCAATGGAGACAATATTAGTGTTGGCATCCTATAGAATTCCAGCTAAAAACGCTTCCATTTTTTGAAAATGTTGATCCTATTTTATTAAAATGATTCAATAATGTTATAAGTCAACATTTTTGTCTGTGAGAGCAGATAATTATGTTTTGTCAATCATTTGTTTTAAATGAAATATAAACTTCTATGATACAGTGATGCCACTGAGCTAAGCTCCAGCCTATGAAATACGCGTCTCAGCCCCGCTTTGGCATGTATCTTAGGCTGTCTTCAGTGGTAACTTTTCCTGACAATGATTCAGAGCCATCACGTGGACAAAAGCAATTTTAAAAGGAAAAATAGGTGTGTGAGAGAGAGAAAGAGAGAGTCCTAGAAACAAACCTTCAAATAAAAGGTTTATCTGGTGTATCTGCATTTGTACATCAGTTGGACTAAATCCTCCCATGAC
The DNA here is from genome assembly GCA_963574575.1 of Galagoides demidoff. Taxonomy (NCBI): domain Eukaryota; kingdom Metazoa; phylum Chordata; class Mammalia; order Primates; family Galagidae; genus Galagoides; species Galagoides demidoff. The sequence goes on along the minus strand of CAUYQV010008526.1, from coordinate 25,137 downwards.
CTGTCAGAAACTGCTTTTGAACCCCATCCTGGGGAGATCAGTCGGCACTGGACAAGCAGTTAGCCATCTAAAACTTTAAATTTTAAGCCAAGAAGGTTCTCTCAGATCCTCAAACCAGAAATATTTGCTCTGAATATCAAAATCTCACCACTTCTCACCTCCACCACTGCTCCCTGGATGAGCTACCACCATCTCTTCTAATACTGTTACCTGCACCTGCTCCTGCACCAAGAGGGGTTATTTTTAGAAAGCCTTATCTTCGCTAACCTCTCAAATCCTAAAAAAAAAAGAATATCTGCCTGTATCACTGCAGAATCTGGACCTGGCTACTTCTTTGAGTCCTCTTTCCCCACAATCTTTCCTGCTCAGTCTAGTTTAGCCACACTGTCCTCCTACGTAGAACAAGTACACACACACAGACACACGCACAAAGTGATGCCTAGTTCTCTCCCGAATTCATTCACATCTTGGCCCCGCACCTGTCTAAGAGAGCCCACCCTCCACCCACTGCACACTCTCTCCCCTTCTCGGGCGCATCTCCTCTCATCTGCTTTATTTTCTCACTTATTGTGTCCTAATACATTATTCATTTTCTCCCTGCCAACACTTGAATGATGTATTGATGAAATCAGTGATTTTGTCTGTTATGTTCACAGCTATATATCAAGCACTTAGAACGGTACCGAGCAGATCACGGGTGCTCTGTAAATATTCATGGAAGGAAATCATTTCTCTGTGGGTGATTCAAATTCAGTGACGGTAGTCTAAGTGGCAGGATTCTCTACTTTTGTCTTTCTAGTGAGGGGAAGGGTATGTGTGTGTCGATTTGAAAAGCAATAGAATTTCTCTGTGCAAAACCAAAAAAATAGGGAAAAGCAGAGGAATAGAAATCTCAACTACCATGAATTCTACTACTTAGGTTAGTATGTTACCAAATGTCCTACTCATCTATTTATTCCTCTAAGAAAATGTTGTCACTAATTTAAAATATATTTTATATTGGTGTTCTCATTTTGGATGCATTTGCCAAAAAAGTTGCCTCTCCTGCTTTGTGTGTAGAACAAGGTGTATTTCAGGCCTCTAGTAAAAGTGGCCTATATGCAGAAATAACAGTTCAAAATATTACTTATAATAATCAGTGGTCCAAACAGCTTTGAAGTTACAATTACGTATGTCTACAAATCCCTCATGATAAATTTTCTCCTCTCATCTTTTAAAAAGTTTGGACCAACTGATTCATGTGTATTTGCTAAAATAAAAAATATTTCATGCCATTCAGTTCACATTCTAAATCTTTATAATGTGCCGTAAAAGACCATTCCAGTAACATACAAGTACATTTCATCTTAATGCTCTTCCCAGATCTTGGCTTTTCTACAAATTGAAAGTCCATAGCAACCCTGCATCAGCCAAGTTGATTGGAACCATAGCTGTGCTCACTTTGTGTCCGTCACATTCAGGCACTTTTATTATAATAACTGGTATGATGATCTCTGATCAGTTCTAACTGCACTTGTTTGGGGGCACTAACTTATCCCTGTAAGACAACAAATTTAATGGATAAATGTTGTGTGTGTTCTGATCACACCACCCACCAGCCACTTTTCTACCTCTCCTCAAATGTCCTTATTTCCTGAGATATGAAAATAAGGAAATTAGGTCACTTAATAATCCCACACTTGCCTCTCAGTATTAGAGTGAAAGGACTAGTTACATGTCCCTCACTTTAAATTGAAACCTAGAAGTCATTCAGCTTAGTGAGGAAGGCTTGTCGAAAGCTGAGGTGGGTCCCAAGCTGCATTGCTTGTATCAGACACTTAGCCAAGTCGTGAGAGCTAAGACAGAATTCTTAAAGAAAATTGGAAGTGCTACTCCAATGAAACACATGAACAATATGAAGGTGAAATAGACCTACTGCTCATAGAAAGTGTTAGTAATGTGAATAGAAGATCAAACTCACCTTTCCTTAAGGAAATACCATTTCCTTAAGCCAACACCTAATTTGGGGCAAGGCCCTATTTCTCTTTAATTATGTGAAGGTTGAGAAAGGTGAGGAAGCTGCAAAAGAACCATCTGAAGCTAGCAGAGCCCAGCTTGTGAGGTTTAGGAAATGAGCCGCTTCCAAAATATGGCGATTCAAGGTGAACCACAAAGCTGGATAAAGACCAGCTGTAGCAAGTTACCAGCAGATGTAGCTAAAACAATTACCATGTTTCCCTGAAAATAAGACACTGTGTTATATTTATTTTTTCTCAAGAAGACACACTAGGGCTTATTTTCAGGGGATGTCTTCCTCTCCACACCAAAATGCATGGCATGGCTATGTAGATATGCTGCATAGCCACGCCCATCATTAGGTCTTATTATTGGGGTAGGGCTTATATTTAACAAATGCATAGAAATCCTGCTAGGTCTCATTTTGGGGGTAGGTCTTATTTTGGGGGAAACATGGTAGCAAACAACAATGTTGGTGAAACTGCCTTCTATGAGAAGAGGTGTTGTCTAGGACTTTTCACGGCTAGAGAGAAATCAATGCCCGGCTTCAAAGCCTCAATATATGCAGACTCTCTTGTTAGGCCTAATGCAGCTGATGAATTGAGGCTGAAGCCAACGCTCATTTACCACACCCCAACACTTAGGGTCCTTAAGGAATACGCTACATCTATTGTGCTCTATATGAACAATAAAGCCTGGATGACCGTGCATTTGTTTACAGCATGAATTACTGAAAACTTTAAGTTTATTTTTGAGAACTACTGCTCAGAAAAAAAAACTATTCCTTTTAAAATATTTCTGCTCAGGGACAATGCAGGTGATCACCCAAGAGCTCTGGTGGAGAAGGACGGGGAGAGTCATGTCTCCACACCTGTCAGTGCAATATCCACTCTGCAGCTCAGGGACAAAGCAGTAATTTTTATTCTGAAGTCTTATTACTTCAGAGATGCAGTTTTGTAAGGCTGTGGCTTCCACAGTGATTCCACTGATGAGTCTAGGCCCTCCACCAGCAAAAGGATTATGAGTCACCGAAGGCTCAGATAATCATTATAATTATTTAGCTATAAAGTATTTTAATTAAGGTATGTACATTGTTTAGAAATAATAGTATTTTTCATTTAATATACTACAGTACCATGAGAACATAATTTTTGTATGCAGCAGGAAACAAAAAATAATGATAAGACTCATGATATTGCCCTGTTCACTTGACTGCAGCAATCTGGAAGGGAACCCATGGTATCTCAGATGTATGTGTCTACTGACTTCAGCATGTTATTGTGTTAAATAAAAGACATTCACACTAAACTGTAATTTCTCTTTAAAATTTTTTTTTTTTTATCCAAGTGCTCAAAAACATCACATTACCCCAATCCGGTGGTGGCAGACCTTCAGTTGACGTCTATCTTCTCAAGATTCAACAAAACGCAATGAAAATGCATGAGAAATAAAAAGTAAAGGGAACAAAGTGAGAAGAGGGCATGACAAAATACAATACTTTTATCCTAAGGTGTAAAAATCTCAAAATGAATAAGATACGTAATGAACGGCATTCACATTTACAGTAGGAATTTGCAATATTGGTTGCATTCTTTTTGTTCTCAAAACGCTTGGAGAATTTTAAAATTATCTTTATTTTTAGACCAAAGTTATTTCATATTCTTTTCAATTCTCCTGATGTTGAATGTAGCCAATTTTGTGCTGCTTAAGCTGAGTGCGTTTCTAGTCTTTGGGGGAAAATGCACCATCCCCTTGCATCACCCAGCCATGTCCTGAGCTCAGGGGATCTCTGTGCAGATTTAAAAGATGCACAGAAACAGCTGAACATGAAAGTGTGACAAAAGAAACATGAAGAAAGGAGACAGTATAGCAAGGAACTGTTTTGCCCTCCATGATACTTAAATTTAAAGGCACAATGGCTATACCATAACGCTCCCTAGGGAAAGACTTCACACCACCGACTCAGGATCTCCGCTCCCTTAGTGGAAACTTTACTTTAGCATTACTTTTTCATAGTTTTCACAATTTCCTCATTCCTAGTTCTCCCTGGGACTAGAATGGGGCTGCTGCCCCCCAAAAAGAGCACATTTCAATAGGTTTTTTATATATTTGTAAGATGAACACTTTCATGGAGTAACAATAAACTATGTCTTCAACTATAACTCTTTCATGTAAAAAGGCCCATGAGTTACTCACAACTGCCAGAACTGTGTTAGAAGGAAGCCCCAAAACCTTCACCAGGGCTTCTGAGGCAGGTTGTGTTTTCATGGAGGATTTTACCTGTTTATCATAAACAAATGCAGCCCACCAAATGATCAATTATATAACAGATTACAAAAAATACCCACAATTCACATCGAAACATTTCACTGCTGAACATTCCCCCTTGTGATTTTCATATTGACATAGTTTAAATTGTCACACATTCTTTCCACTCGTTAGGAGAAGCAAGATAGGTGAGTTTCAGGGGCCATAGCTCATAGTACAGCACAGAAGTTCAGGAGCCTGATTGCCCAGGTTTGCATTCAAATGCTGCCTCGGATGGATTATCCAACATTGAACAAATTACTTCATCTCTCTGCTCCTGTTTCCTCCATTGCAAAGTGAAATTTATTAAGTTCCTACCTATAATGTTTTTTTCTAGGACAGGCATCCTCAAACTACAGCCCACGGATCACATGCGGCCCGCCTAGGACATTTATCTGGCCCTCCAGGTGTTTTTGCCACCGCTGCCTGTCCTGCTTAGCAGCTGACTCATCCTGGGGCCCGCAGTCCGGCCCTCCAACGGTCTGAGGGACAGTGAACTGGCTCCCTGTTTAAAAAGTTTGAGGATCCCTGTTCTAGGAGTTAATGAATTGCTTTGTGTCGAAGTATAGAAGATTGCCTGGCAGACAGAACTTTCCACATAAGTCCTTACTTTTAGCAATATTTCAGGTATATTTTCATTAATTACATTATTTATTATACAATTAATTTTTAAAAATCAGTTCCTGTGTTTATTTAACAGGTTTTTTTCTCTTTTTACTCCATTATCTTATGCCTAATTTCTTTCTTTCTTTTTTTTTTTTTTTTTTTAAGACAGAACCTCAAGCTATCTCCCTGGGTAGAGTGCTATGGCATCACAGCTCACAGCAACTTCCAACTCCTGGGCTCAAGCTAGTCTTCTGCCCCCACCTCCCAAGTAGCTGGGATTACAGGCACCCACCACAGTGTCTGTCTATTTTTTGGTTGCAGCCATCATTGTTGTTTGGCAGGCCTAGGCTGGATTCGAACTTGCCAGCTCAGGTGTACACGGCTGGTGCATTAGCCGCTTGAGCCACAGGTGCCAAGCCTAATTTCTTCAGATTTGTTTCACTTATCTGTAACTTTTTGTGTTGGTTGCTTAATTACTTTCTTTTAATTTTAATTTATTCTTTTATATATATAAAATTATTCTAGATTTTTCTTCCAAATCACTAGTTTGGCTGTACTTGAAAGGATCTGATACTGAGTTTCACTATGTTTTTTATCCTAACTGTTCTATAACAATGCCTTTTAATTTCTCTTGGACTCAAGAGTCATCTTTGAGGGCTTATTTTTATTTATGGTATGATTTTCTTTCAACTAAAAATACTAGATGGGACAATCAGATGAGGAAAAATAAACAACTGGCATAATAATTAGAAAGATAATGATGAATTACTATCACTGACATGAAATACAGTGATATTAAATCAAAGAAATGTATATTCTAAAGATGTAAAAGTTTTATATGAAAAACTACCATGAAGTCAAAAAAAGATAACAAATATAGAAATACTACTATAAATAAGGTGAATTTAGTAGAGCACCTAGGAACAAAATTAATTCAATAGAAAATGAATGGATTTCCTTAACACAAATGTCAACAAGAAGATACAATAAAGAAAAATACCAAAAAAGGGATAAAACACTTGAAATAGAGTTAATAGGAAATTAACAAGATCTAAGAAAGTTTCAGAATAAAATACTTGAATAAATGGAAAGGACAGAGAATCTCACTGTCATAAGGATGTTAATATTTTTGTCAATTTGTTATCTCACGTTTTAATGAAATCAAGGTTAAAACACCATTAGGATTTTTAATTTTACCTAGACAAGATAATTCTAAATTATATGAAAAATAGACTAACATGATGTGCCAGAAAAACTCTGGAGAGGGAATGTGGGGAATGAGCTCTACCAGATGTTAAACATATTAAGCTATGATCACTAAGGTTCTAAATTTGTGGGGTACCAAGCCATACACACAAAATGGTGAAAAAAATGGTACTCAGAAATATACTTCAATATATTTAAGTAACACAAAGTTGAAATCCCCAAAAAAATCCCCAAAATCCCAAAAAGCTAGAAAAAAATGCATTGTTCTGTAAGTGGTGTTTGGATGGAGCCATAGCTACTTGGGAAAAATATAAATGCTGAAATCTATCTTACTCCTTAAAGCCAAATAAATTCTAGACAAATCAAGATTCAAACCCAAAGATTAAAACCACAATATTTCTGTATTAAAATATGAGAAAGTTTTTGTTGTGTCCTTTCTATTTAATCATTGCAGAGAGGAGTTCTTTTGCAGATGTAACATATACCCCAAAAGTCATAAAGAAAAATTGACAATTAAGTTATATGAGTTTAAAAATTAATGTGTAAAAATAATAACATAATGAAAGTTAAAAGAAAACTTTAAAAGGTAAGCAAACTACAAAAGAATTAACTTGTAATTATATAAATTTGTCAAAAATTCTAAAACTCTATAAAAGGGGACATGAACTGACAAGTCATAAAAAATACATACATAATTGGATCTTAAACATAATAGAAATATGCTCATGCCCATTAATGACAAAAGGAATGGAAATTAAAATTATGAGTTCTAAATACACAATTGAAACATAACTTATTAATTAATAATGAGGAGTAATATATCAGCTCAGTCCCTCTGTCTTCTGGCAAAAGCAGAACAAGAATGAATAAACAAACCTTTATGTGGTTGTATAATGAAATACTGTATATCAACAAGAAGAATCAACAACGTGGCATGATGACAGCCAGATGGAACGGGAAGGCCCAGAGTGCCCTTTCTCCAGTGGAGGTATGGATTCAACAACACATGAGCCAATTCCCTTTATGTGAAATCCAGATATCAGTTAAGAAGTTTCTACACAGCAGGAGAGCATGAAACCAGCCCCATTATAGCTGCTCTGTGCAGAGCAAGCAGGAGAAACCTTCGATTCCTAGATTCTCCCCCGGGAGGGGATGAATTGGAGCATGTGTTAATGTTTTGCCTTTGAGGAGAGGAGTCTAAATGTGTTAACAAAAGATGAGATTCACTATTTGCTCTCTACAAGCTACTTAAGATTCAAGGATATGCACAGGCTGAAAGCAGAGGTATAAAAAAAAAGTTTCATTTAAATAGTAACGAGAAAAGAACAAAGGTAGCTATGCTTAATCAATGAGGCAAAAGATATGTACACTGAAAACTGAAAAACACTGCCGAAAAAACTAGACATGAACAAATGGGGGGATAAAAGCCACATTCATGGATTGGAAGACTTACTATTGTTGAAATGTCCACACTACCCAAAGCAATCTACAGATTCAATGAAATTCATATCAAAATCCCACTGACGTGTTGGCTATTTGGAGTGGAACTGTGTGGTGGATGTACACCAGGGCATACTGTTCAGCCATAAAAAATATAGAGACTTGCATCTTTTATATTTACCTGGATGGATCTGGAGAACATTCTCCTAAGTAAAGCATCTCAAGAATGGAAAAGCAGGCATCCCATGTACTCAATACTATTTTGAAACTGGTAGATCAACCATTTGTATCCTCATATGAATCCAACTTTTTCAAAGGCAATGTACAACTAGATAAAATAGTTTCAAATCAGATATCTGATAAGGAGTGAATATCCAAAAAACATAAGGAACTCTTAGAATTCAGTAGCAAGAAAATAAATAATCTGGTGTTTAAAATTGGGCAAGAACGTGAACAGGCATTTCTTCAAAGAAGGTGTACAAAAATGGTCAACATGTATATGAAAAGATGACCATGTTTTCATCACTAATTATTAGGAAAACACAAATCAAACCCACAATTACTTCAGACCTGTAAGAATTGTCATTATGAAATAACAACAATAACAAAGAAGTGTTGGGGAGGATGTAGAGAAATTTGAATCCTATGCACTGTTGGCAGGAATTTACAAGGGTGCAGCCACTATGGACAAATGCTACAAAGGTGCCTCAAAAAATTGACCTGGCCATCTGAGATCTGGGTATTTATTCAAAAGAATTGAGATGGAGACCAGAGAGATATTTGCCCCTTCCCATTCATTACAGCAACTTCGCAATAGCCAAGTAGTTAAAAAAAAATCTAAATGTTCATTGACAGATAAATAGATAAAGGCAATACAGTATACACATATAACAGAATATTATTTATCCTTAAAAATGATGGAATTTGTGTCATATGATCAACATCCACAATGTGGATGAAGCTTGAGGACACCATGGGAAATGAAATAAGTCAGTCGTAGAAAGACAAATAGTGCTGGATTCTGCTTCTAAGTATTCGACAAGGTCAAACTCAGGCACAAAGGAGAAAGGTGATTGTCAAGGGATGAGGGAGGAAAGATGGAGACCTGCTGTCCCGTGGGTAGAGAATTAACATTCAGTTTTCCAAATGAAAAAATCCTGGACATTCGACATACAAAGATGTGTGTGGGGTTAGCAATACCATATTGCACACTTAAAAATTCGAGGGTAGATTTCATGGTATGTGGGATGTTTTTACCCCACACATTTATGTCTGCCATATACCCCTCCATTATTAATTAATAATAATTAATGAAGAGATTAAGTCAATGCTTCATACAAAAACATGGATACATAAACTTCATAGACATAAAAAGCCGACCAACAATGAGTCTGTAACACAGAATTCCAATTTTTTAAGGCAAAAATCAACACAAATATTGATGATAATAAAATCAGAATAACCCTAACCCTACCCAGAATAATGGTTATCTTTGGAAAGTGCTGACAGAAAAGGGGGCAAGCAGAGCTGTTGTGGGGGTGATCATGTTCTTTGCTTTCATCTGAGTGGTGATTATGGGGGTGAACCCAAAGGATTCATTAACATGTCTGTACTTCACTGTATGGAGGTGATACTAAAATAATCTTATTTTAGCTTCAAGAATACAATGTGCTCAAACTGAATGGAAATGAACCAATAGACCTATAAGATGTTCTTTTCATGGACTGTTAGTTTAGTTAGTAGCTCAATCCAGAGATGACATTACACTCATCATCTAACAGCCTTACTAATCCAACTTTTTGTTTTGTGATGTGGTTGTGTCTCATCCAGACTCATTTCCCTGTGTGTGTGTTTTTAATCATGGAAATACCAAACATTTGACTATAATTTTTAGTCTGTATTTAGAAGTTTGGCACCATGTAGACATGTATTTGACAATGTGGTATTTACGTAGCAAATTCTCGGGATAACTTTCTTGTCTGTGTCACCAGTGACAATTCTCACTTGTGCACATTCCCTCAGATGAGCCACTATGAGGCGTCAGTTTCTGGTGTGTTAGTGTTCTGCTGACCCCAAACAGTAATTACCAAGACTGCTTGCAAGACCTAACAGGAACGAGGCAGAAACGTCCAGCTCTCTCACAGCTGTCCTTGATGACATTGTCACCTCCTGAATACAAATTTGAGGGAATCCCACACAGAGCAGTAAGAGGTACTAATTTGCCTAGATTTGCAACAAGCAAAGCAAAGTGACCAGGACTACGTTCTTAATACCAGTTTTATTTTTGAAAAACTTAAAACCACAATGTAATCTAAATAACCAATGTCAACAGGTTATCACCCTTCACAAGGAGCTTAATAATAATAATTGCCCTGGTCCCAAAAGTTGGCTAAAAATAATCAGGAACACAAAAGACAAAAATGGTATGGGGTGGGGGGGCAGGTGTAATGGCTCACCCCTGTAATCCCAGCACTCCAGGAGGCCACGGCGGGTGGATTGCCTGAGCTCACATGTTCAAGACCAGCCTGAGCAAGAGAGACCTCATCTCTAAAAAAATAGCTGATTCTTCTTAGTAAAGTATCTCAGGAATAGAAAAAAAAAATCCAATATGCTCAGTACTACTGTGAAACCAATTTATAGTCACTCATACTTGCATATGAAAAACGAAACACAACTATACCCCAGGTTGAAGGAGGGAAGGGGAGGGAGAAAGGAAGGGAGGGGGTAGGTGGATAGAGGGAGGGTTAGTAGGGGGACCACACCTATGGAGCATATTGCAAGTAAAAGTTGGATCTATCAGGTGTAGAACACAAATGTCTTAATGCTGTAATTGGGTAAATGAGGGGAAGGCTATGTTGATTAGTTGGATGTGAGCACTCCAATTTGTACAAATAATCAACACATTGAATTCCATAATGGCATAAATGTATTTATATGTATTTATGATCTATGTACAAATGACTTAAAAAATAAATAAAATAAATAAAAAATAGCTGGGTGTTGTGTTGGGAGCCTGTAGTCTCAGCTCCTCAGGAGGGTGAGACAAGAGAATCACTTGAACCCAAAGGTCTGAGCTATGACTCCATGGCACTCTACTGAGGGTGACAAAGTAAGACTCTGTCTCAAAAAAGAAAAAAAAATGGTATGGGGACCTAGATGAAGTAACAGGGAAGATAAAGATTGTTCAATTTTCTCAATACAGCTGTAAACAGCTTTATTTGTATCATCACATGAAACTATGTAGATTTTTTTTGTCTGTTGTAGATTCATGAGCTTCCTAGAAGGGAGACATAATATTTTAGGAAGGGTTTTGGTTTCTATAATAGGCGATCTAAACTTGGGGCACACGCTTAGCAAACTGCAGCTCTAAGGAATTTAAGCACAATTTTATAATCAGATATCTAGATAGACGGTATCTCAATTTCAGCATGCATAAATTTAGTGTCACTGTGAAAATAAAACATTTTCTGTTGCATTACGTGAGAAGATACAAATAAGTATTATTGGGGGTCAGGGGTCTCGGTTCCCCAACCACAGCTGACCTGAATCCACTACTTGGCGGAACTGGAAAGATCAACTGAAGCACAGCATGAATCAAACTGTGACAGTGGGGAGAAACCAAAAGTGGACCCGGACCAGCCCGGCCAGCATGAAGTCACTTCACAGGCATGAGTCTAACAAAGCGACATTTTCATTAAGAGCAGAGAGAAAGCTTGGAGCATTTCCAAAGAGAGTTGGAAGTGGGTCCCAGTCATGAGTGAGAGAAAGACAGGGGGTGCGAGGGCAGTGTGAAGGTATAAACATCTGCTTACTCTCTGTTTGAAATTACTTGCAATTCTTTCATTCGTCTCTCCCCCCTTCTCCCCGGCCCCTGTCTCCTTTTCCTATTCTGTTGGTCACTGGCTACCCAGGTTACCTCACACCCGCATTCTTTTCCCTTTCTTGGCAAGAATTACTAAGTGCTGGTCCAACAGCTGATGTTCCTGTGGGCCCTCCAGACTTCCTAATTCAGCAGCCCCGGCCTCTGTCCCATCCCCCTTGACACCCCTTTCCCTGTGACCCTTCACAATACCATCATTTGTCAGTGATGAGAGCCTAGAGAGAGCTAGTGCAGCCCCGCTCAAGGCGCCGTCACCTTTGGTCCATCAGCTCTACCCCCTCTTTGATTCAGACAGTAATGAAACAGACTGTCCTGCATGATGGGAGGGGAGGTGATGAGAGCTGAGACTAACAACACTGACTGTACATCTGAGTAACCCAGGAGCCTTAAAGAAGTCCTGAGACCCTGGCCCCCTCACAGAGATCTGATCTCATTGTTCTGGGACGGGAGCTGGTTATTAATATTTATACGGAATTTTCTTGAGTGGTTTCAATGTTGGGTTAGGTAGGGTGCAAACCACTGGCGTGTTGATTGAGCAAGCGGACTCAAGAGTTGGGATTGCTTTTAGCTCAGATCAGGAGTCAGCAAACTGTGGCCCACAGGCCAATTCTACCCCGCTGCCCATTTGAGTAAGTAAAGTCGAATTAAACATAGCCACATACATTAGTTTCAGTATTATCTACAGCTTTCTCTCCACAAAGACAGTGGAGTAACTGCAACAGAGACTGTATGATCTGCAGAATCTAAAACATTTACTAACTCTTTACAGTTTGCCAACCTTTGGTTTACACCGAGGTCCACGGCTTACAAGTCCTGAGTTCCTAAATGAGCTGATGAACAGTCGTGTGCTAGTAAATGCTTAATAGCCATTAAAGGTTGGAGGGCTGGAGGGAAGAACAGAAGCCCTGATTTGCAGAGTTTGCCAATTTCCATGGTGTAAATACTATGGCCAATTTGAAGACACTGACAAAGATTTATAAAATTTTATATTAATACCTTAATAATATTGATGAGATGTATTCAAACTTACATCTATCAATAGTGAATTTGTTCTCACTGACTAGTGCTACGTTGTATAAATGCACCACAGCATGTGGAGTGCTTTCTTAAGGGATCTGTGGGCATTTTAGTGTTTTGCTATCATGAATATAAAGGCTACCAACATATTTGTCCAGTATTTCTAGACACATATGTTTTTCATTCTCTTGGGTAAGTACCAAGGCACTGATTGCTGGTTCAGAGTTATCAACGCAGTTTAAGAATATTAGAAAAGAATAAACTGTCACAAAGCAAAGGAATCTGTTGCCCAGCAAGGATCTGTAAACATTTTGCAACCTATCAAAAGCATGTATCATTTTAAAATAAAAACTTTAAAACAAACTACAAATAAAGTGCCCAAATAAAGTGGAATTTTGTAGTACATAGCTTAAAATCACAGACAATAATATTATAAAACATCGTAGATTAAAGGATAACAAACAGTGTAATTAGTGCTTCCATTATCCAAGTAAGACCAAGAACAAAATAAAATAAAATAAAATAAAATAAAATAAAATAAAATAAAATAAAATACTGAATGGTCAAAAATCCAGGGAGAAATGGGCAATGCTCATTTTCAAGGAGAAGGACACTGGCCCCATATACCAGGGGTGGTGGGTTCAAGCCCAGCCTTGGCCAAAACTGCAAAAAAAAAAAAAAAAAAAAAGCCAGGGAGAAACCTCTCCAAATGTTCTTTTCAGATTTTTAAATTTTTAATTTAAACTAACATATTCAAAAATATGTTGAACCATTCACCATAGTAATTTTAAAAGGGCATAATTTGGGGGCATCAACCAATCTCATAAGGTTTGTTTACCACTGTGCTTAATTGAAAAATAATTCATAGGTTTTCCTTTTTGCCTTTTTACATTATTTACTAACATAAGAAAAATAGCACAGTAAGTATAATAAAGAGGTGTAGTAATCAGAGTAGAATAATAAATATTTCTTAGTTTATATTCAGTTGCCCATAATCTATTAAAAACTTACAAGGTCTCTCAGTCAAAGGTTTTACTGGGATGGAAGAGAGAAATGTATCATTAAAAATTACAGCCCAATGAATATTTTTAATGAATATTTTTAATTTCATCTTGAGCCAATTAATAAGAAGCCTGTCCTTATATAGCAGTGCTTTGTAACCTCTAAATTCTATCTCAAATATTGCATTTTCAAACAAACTTTACTTTTTATGAAGTTATGAAAACAAAGAAAAAAACAAAAAGATTCAAATTTTAGGAGAGAAGTTGAGTACTACATTATCCAAAAAGATTTGGAGGGGAAGTGTTGATAATAAATGGGTTTCCTGGAGTTTTTTTCTCCTCAAGAATGTATTTCAGAGGGGAAAATAATTTATAAAGCAACAGGACAAAGAGAAATGGAGATGAAGGTAGAAAAGGCACAAACAAACAAAATTAAACCTAAAACAAGTTTGTATCTAGATCCTGAATTTCAGGTCATCTACCTAAAACTGTGCACTGTATATTTTAGGTTACAAAATTAGTCGGTAACATACATCTAAGCAAACATTTTCAAATAAGACCTAAAATAGCCTATGTACAAGGGAACATAATTATATATATATAATGTTTTATTCTGATTTATTCTTTGAATAATGTATTTAGAAATCAGATTGAATATAAAATATATAAAAAATTAAAAATTCTAAGAAAGGGACCTGTGAAAATTGACAAATTGTTCAGCAAATGGAGAAATTTATACAACAGAAGACAAAAGAGACTAATGGAAATTCAAATACAGAATCACAGCTGACAACTCAGGAGCTTTTCCTTTTAAGTACAACACTAACTAGGACAAAATGCCTGGACATCTTGGTGACTCAATAAAGTCACAAAGTTAATTTCTTATGTGTATCACATTCCCGTGTAATTGTGTGGGACCTGGCTCTATGCAGTGGTTCAGGAACCCAAGCTCTTTCCTTCCTGTTCTGTTACCAGCCTGAAGATCTACGTAATTTTTTAAGCGTGAACAGGAGAATAAAAGAGAGTAGATGGAGGTGGTGAAGAGAATTGGGGACAGCCTGGGAGGGTCACGCATCAACTTCTTCCCAAAATTTAGTCACATAGCCCTACATCAATCCAAGGGATATTGGGAAATATAGTTAAGTTGTCTGCTCTGGAAGAAAATCTTCACTAATGAAGTTTAGTGAAAACCTTGAATTATCTCTGATTCAGACTGCTGTTATGGTCTTTGAAAATGCCTGTTGTTTCTGGCCCTGAAGAAAATTTGTTCATGATCCAGTGAACAATTGATTAAGAAAAAAAAAAGTATCTACCCCTCCCTCCTGCCCCATTGCTCTACGTTGGTCAGAGGGTCAACCTTTTTATCTGAAATCTCCATGGTCACACGGGGGAAGCTTTAGGAAATTATGTCTACCCTTGATGGGTGCAAGGATCTTCCAGCCCTCTTCCCACATGGAGATTGTTTTAAAGCGCATGATACATTCTTTGTGATTGTTGCTTGTTTGCTAATCAATATTTCCATGTTCCCTAAGAAACAGTTAACCAAAAAACTAGTAGGCTCTTGATTTATGTGCTTCCAATCAGCTCTAGGAACTGGCACTCAGACTCAAACCTCTTTCCTAAGGATCATTCTCAATTCTTTATTCATTTCATTACCCCACCCAAATGTCCATCTTCTTCAATGTAATGATGACTATGTTGAAACTATCTGAAACAATAACCTTCAGTGGGATTATTACACTATCAGTTTAATTTGCCGCAGGGCTAAATCACTGTTCAACTGAGAAATCTTCTAGTCATCAGAGATCAGAGCTTTGTGAAAATCACAGCCCTTGCTATCTGTGATCTAAATCCTTTCATGACTCTAAACCCTCCTAAATTTCTGAACTCTTACTTTTCATCTCTGCTTGCAAATCAGCACAGTTCTTTCTGAAGTCAGTTGTTTTTTGTACTAATAATATCTTATCAATGGAGAGTAGCCAAAGTATATTTACATTCTGATTATTTTTATCCTCTTTTTATAGATCCATCAGCTCAAGGAGATACAAAGTCTGATTTCTAAGTTATTGTAGGACATGTTTTACCAAATGTCTTGCCACTATCGAACACAGATAGACATTTGGCCAGTTTCTGTGCAATCTATTACACCATAGCTAAGAACGCCACGTATTGTATATTTTGTTAAAATGTCATCTATTACAAGCACTAATTTCCATATTAAAGTAAATGCTAGCTGCAGAAATAGAGCACCCCATAATCTTAACCTGAAATTATATTTCTTACTCATATTGCAATTCAACATGAGTCAGCACAGAGCTTCTTGGGAAAACAGATGCAGGTACTTCTGTGCAATTGTCCAGGGACCGAGGCTCCTTCTATCTTTCAGGTCCAGTGCGCACTAGGGAACAAGTCAGCAAAGTTTCTTAAAGGGCCACATAGTAAATACTTCGGTCTTTGTGAGGCAGACAGTCCTAGTCAAACTACACAAGTCAGACATTGTGACAAGAAATCAGCATTAATAAATGAGCATGAGTCTTTTCTAATAAAACATTACCAAAATGTATTTATAATACAATCTAAAATTTAAATTCAATAACACGGCTGGGCACGGTGGCTCACACCTGTAATTGTGGCACTCTGGGAGGCCAGTCAGGTAGATCACCTGAGCTCAGGAGTTCAAGACCATCCAGAGCAAGTGTAAGACCCTGTCTCTACTAAAGATAGAAAAATTAGCTGATTATTGTGGGGACCACTTGTAGTCCCAGCTACTTGAGAGGATGAGGCAAGAGGATCGCTTGAGCCCAAGAGTTTGAGGTTGCTATGAGCTATGATGCCATTGCACTCTACCCAGGGTGACAGAGTGTGACTCTGTCTATAAATAAATAAATGCATTCAATGAAACATTTACTAAAGAAGGTGCCTGGCTAGATTTGACTCATAGACTGCAGTTTGCCAATCTCTACTTCAAGGCTTCAGAGACATCTATTAAATTTTATACATCTGTCTAGCAGGCAAGGGAGTAAAAACTGCAGGGAATATTTCAAAAGAGATTTTAAGGTCCAAATCTAGAAGCGGCATATATCACTTAGGCCCATGTTCTATCAGCCGTAATTCAGCATCACTGTCACCTACAGTCAGCGACAAAGGGTGATATCACACGCTGGGTACTCCAAGGGAAAAAGCAAAGAGTTTAGAGTTAGCATAATTCTGCTCTGTAGATGCCAAAGGAAACACTGATATCCACTAATATACTTTGGAATGACTGGTATTTTTAACATCTGACAAAAAAGAGCTACATTAGATTGCTACTTGTACAATTCCTGCCTGCCTGATCATGCTGGGGTGATTCTGGTGATTCTGCTTTTGGTTATGTAAGTCCTCTCTTCCTGAACAAAATAAATAAGGAATAAGATGTAAATTTATGTGTTTAGGTACTGTGTTCGGTGTTTTCATTACATGATCCTATTTCACTGACAGCATCCTCGTGATATAAGTATTATAATTTCTATTATATAGAGAAAATTTTAGTTTAAAGAATTTACTGATTTGCACATAAGCACAGCTAGTGAGATAGCGAGTTAAGAAGCTTTTCTATAATTTGAAATCTAGCCCTCTTTACAGTTAAGAATAGCTTCTGTGAAAGTAGAAAGCGTGTTTCTGCTGCTCTCATGGTTTTACGTGGCTAAGACCCCTATCTTAATATGGGAAATGATGAATTGCCGTGGGTCTTTACCATAAGATGCTTGGACTCAAACTCATTTCCTTAAAAATCAATCCTCACTTGGGAAATACAAAAATAGCAGAGTTAATATTTCAAAAGGAAGATAAGTTTAGTTTACATAAATATAGCTAAAACCAAATAAATTCCTCTCTTCTTCAGAGACTTTTCTTTCTTCCTAATTACCGTTCACTGTAATCTTCCGTGAATGTTCTGTGGGAATCCATTGCCCCATCACAGTCAGATGACTGCTTTGGGATTGCTTTCTAGCTGAAACTTCACCTAATGAAAATCTGCTATTCCTATGAACTTTTCAAATATTTTTCCAAATGTCCTTAGGTGTAATAAAGCCCATTGTGCAAATTATTAAAAAGTGCATTGCTCTCTTTTCTGGCTCAGCTTGCTGAGCAGGAAAATGATTGGACCCTTTGTGCCCAGCTGTCTCCTTGGCAGTAAGGAAGGCTCACCGGTGGGCGATAAAAACACTCAGTTGTAGTCGCTGGAATTTGTGAATGTTATCTCACGTGAAAAAGTTTTGCAGATGCAGTTCAATTAGGCTTTTAGATGAGAATATTGTCGTCAGCTATCTGGGTGGCCCTGAAGGCCATGGCATGTAGCCTTCTAAGAGGAAGACAGGTGGAGATTAGACAAACACAGAGGAGAGAGCTATGCAAACACAGAGGCAGATATTGGAATGATGTGGCCGTCCGTCAAGGAAGGCCAGCGGTCACCAGAATCTAGAAGATGCAAGGAGCAGATTGTCTCCCAGGGCCTCCTGAGGAAATGCACCTTGCCGCATTCTGCCATTTCTGTTGTTTTAGTCCATGAACTTGTGGTCATTTGTTACAGCAGCCACGGGAAACTAATACAGGTGCTAGTACATGGGCAGATGATTCCAGCTCTGAACTAGTTTCCACTATGTAAAGAATGGTGTAAGAAAAACAAATCCTCTTGCTTTAAGATGCATCATTTCACTCTTGAAACTCATGCTACTTTATCAATCCATGTGTTCATTGATCATGATTTGTTTTGTTTGGTTGTTTGCAGTTTTCTGCTGGGGCTGGGTTTGAACCTGCCATCTCCAGTATATGGGGCTGGTGCCCTACTCCTTTGAGCCACAGGCGCCACACCATTGATCATAATTTGTAATGTTCTTCTGTTATTGCCCTCCTCACAGTTTCTTCTTGGTATTAGCAGTGAAATATAATTGTTATGAATAGGACAATATTTTATCTTGTATGCAACCAGCCACTAATGGTTCATACATTTTATCCAAATCAACTCACCCGAAACTATAATTTTCCTAATCATAGCTTAAGAACATGGGGAGGGGAGGGGGAGATGGGTGGAGGGAGGGTGATTGGAGGGATCACCTCTATGGTTTATCTTACAAGGGTATAAGTGAATCTTTCTAAGAGTAGAATGTAAACGTCTTAACACAATAACTAAGAAAATGACATAAAGGCTATGTTAACCAGTTTGATGAAAATATTTCATACTGTATATGAAAACACCACACTGTACCCCATGATTGCATTAATATACACAGCTATCATTTAATACAAAAAAAGAAACTGTAATTTTCCAAGTATTACTTTTTTTTATTCCATCTACCTTTACCAATCCTTTATTTTTGCCCTTGTCATATCACCTACTTTCTTCTAGTCAATTGACAAAGTTCTGTCTTAATAATGCATACGCTTTATTTCTCATACGTCTTAAACCTCAGAAAAGGATTATGCACTGCTTGTGTCCAACAAAACACTCCAAATGTAAATTTGAACTTATATTCCCAAAATTGCTTCTCCTAAAGAAACTTTGAGATTTAAACTGAGATTCCCAAGTGAAGCGAGTCATGATCTGTGTATGCAAGACAATCAACATTATCAAACATCAAAAGTAGAAAGTTATTGAGCCAAAGGATCTATTGATAAATGGAAACTTAGAAAAAAGTTAACTTTTAGGTTGAAGTTCATTGCCCCTGTACTTAAAGAACCATGAGAAAGTAGAGAATCCAATTTCAAACCTGCCTCTCCTTTTTTCTTTTATTCTGTTTTTTTATGTCTGCATGTCTTTATAACAATAACTCTGCTTAGAATTAGCAAAAAATAAAACCAGACCACTTTAAAATACAAAAATATACGGGAGCTGCCTGTGGCTCAGTGAGTAGGGCACCAGCCCCATATACCGAGGGTGGTGGGTTCATACCCAGCCCCGGCCAAACTGCAGCAAAAAGTAGCCAGGCATTGTGGCATGTGCCTGTAGTCCCAGCTACTTGGGAGGCTGAGGCAGAAGAATCACCTAAGCCCAGGATTTGGAGGTTGCTGGAGCGACTCCACTGCACTCTACCGAGGGTGAAAAAGTGAGACTCTGTCTCTACAAAAAAAAAAAAAAAAAAAGACAAGTCAACATACAGAAGAAATAAGGAAATGAGGATCCCGAATTTGTTTTCTTCTATTGCTGCTTTTCATTTGAAACAAGATCCATTCCTCTGCAATAAAAAACCATGTTCCCAAGAATCCTTGTTTATATCCTAAACTTAAATTTCAATGTTTTTTTAATATTTCTACACAAACAGATTATACATAACATACTATTATTTTGTTAACACAAAGCAATAGGTATTGTAAACATTCCTCAGGTAGTCTTAAAATAGACAAGATTAAAAACATTAATATTTATGTTTGAGTTGACAATAGGTGCTATACTGTTGCTAAAGATAGTAAGCAAATTTAGGTCTAAACTACTACCAAGAAAAGGGATGGGTCTGGAACTTTACACTGCTTGAAAACTTCTAAGTTGGCCTTCCGTGATTGTAGACACTAACAAAAGACACAGCACAGCAAGCACCATGAGCTTTACCTTAGTATCCATTCTCCTTGCACCCCAACTTTCATGTCATCAACATAGAGAATGCCAGGTGAATGCTAGGTGGGTTGTATGCAGTGGTTCTGCTCATAAAATCCCAAAGTATTATAACTGGAAGCAGGTAAACCTGCCTGGCCTTGACCCCAGATAGAAATATCATCTTTACTACACTGGGCAGGAAACAAACTTTCACTCTGCTTCAAAGAAAGCACTGTATTTGCTAAGACTTCTTGCTACATAACTATCTTATAAAATACAATCTAGGACAAAGACAGCCAGTACCTCTGCTCACAAAATGTGAAGAAGCATGAAGGATGTAGAAAATTATCTCTCAACATTTTCCCCGATATGATAATGAGGGAAACAGACCACATGTTGACATACCTAAATGATTTGTGAATTAGTAAGAATAATATACCAAGAAAATATGATCATCTTTTCCACCTCACTTTTACATATTTCTAGAGATTCTCAGTTATAAGATTGGTTATAGTTTATATTCTATTATCTGCTGAAGAATTTAGAAATCTATGAATAAGAAATCAAAATGAGCAAGGGAAGCTATAAAGTAAGTCCTAGAATAAGCCAGTCACATAATGTGTACACTTAATACAAGGGTAGTTTGGTATATGCTGATTGTCCATTATTACCTTCTCTTTGTAACTTGCAACAGTATTGGTATCTGTAGGAAATTGGTTCTAGGACTCTTGTCTCAAATACCAAAATCCACAAATTGTCAAGTTCCTAATATGTTGAATCCATATTACAAATTCTGAAAATCTGAAAAGTTTTAAAAGCATGTCAATCGCTACTATTTTTGCCAAAATATGTTTTCTTTAAAAAGTTCCCCCTCTAAAAAAAATCCAAGAAAGAATTCTTTTAAAATAGTAATTCAATATTTAATAATTTTTCCAGAAAAAAAAGTGCACCAAATTTGGCTTCCTATCACAAGCCTCAATGATTAGGATATGCCTGTGGAACCAGAAGATCAAACACAGGGATGATAGAGACATAAGTTTGTAATCTACACCAATTCACCTTTAAAAGGATGATAGATTTGCTCCAAGGAACTCACTTTGTTTTGACACATTTCTTATTTTGATTTTCACCTGGGGAATTGTGAACTTTACTCTTGTGAATGTGAATCTGATGAGGAAAGCAGCAAGTGCAAGGCTCACTTATCTGGTCTTTCATGCACCTCACTGTGCCTAAAACCAACTTCACTAAAAAATTAATACCAAAGCAATATTAGAATATAGTTTTAGAACTATAAAAAAAAGTAAATTTTATTATTACAAATTGACCTTAAAAAAGTAAATTTTATTATTACAAATTACAGTTATGATCAACAACTTCAGATATTTCTATTGAATAGCTCATTAAAATAGAAAAAAAATAAGTAGACAAGAATTGAGTTGTATGAATATAGTAATGTTTCTTATTTTTGGAAATAGACTATTGTGTTTTAGGTTTAGGGGCTCCTAAATAAACCAGTTATCATAAATTTCAAAGAAATACACTTTCTCAATCATTAGATCAAAATATTATCCTAACCCCCATCAGTGGAAGGTACCAATATAAACTAATACATAATCCTGCTATTATTATTATTATTATTAACTATTAACAATAACTTAATACTAATACTTAAGGAAGAAGTCAGATAGGAATGTCACCAAGATGGTGGAATAGAAGGGAACCCACCCATATCTGCCCACAATAATAAGAATCCTGCACTAATTTACAGTTGAAAGCTCTCTAAAGGAGCCTTAGGATTCAGGTAGGAGTTTCTGAAACTTTGCTGGAGCCCCACACCTAGGAAAGGCATTCTGAGAACTCATACTGATACCCAAGGAGCTGCTCCACTAAACTTGCTCCCAGGTTCAAGCCCAGAAATGGTCTAGCTCTTCCAAGGGGCTTGACCCCTTAGTTGGCCATTGGTCTTCAACCAAAGTCATCTGCCAAGGAGACACCTGCCCCTTTGAGCCAATGATATTGGTCTCTCTAGCTTCTGATCACCAGAAGATCCAGAGAGGATCCATTCTCAGCTTCAGCCTCTTCTACTGCAGTTAAGAAACTAAATCATCTGAGCTGAGGAAAGTGGCCTCTCCAGCATCTATTCCACAGTAAATGTCAAAGAGGTCCAGTATCCCATTATAGTCCAGGAAATATCCTGTCTATGCTGAGACCTCCTAGAAAACACATGCATATCTGAGCTAGTAAGATGGGCACTCCATTCTCTTCCCCACAGCAAACTCTGAGGGATCCCAGTCTAAGTTCCATCTTTTCCTGTTCTAGTTGAGAAACTATTTTATCTGTGTAGGAACTTTCAGAACAATGCTAACTGCTCTGAGCCCAGATTGAGCTGTCCAGCCTCTATTCCACAGCAGATAGCACAGGGAACCAGCCTTATCTCTGACCCTCCTGTTGCAGTAGAGAGTTACCATTCTTATTCAGGGACCTCCCTGGGTGGTGCACACCTGTTTGAGCCAATAGGATGGGTCCACCACCAACCTTTCTTGGATAGCAGATCCCAAAGGGACTCTGTCTTGACTCCAAATCCTCTCGCTGCAGTGGGGACCCATTCTGTTTATACAGAGACCTACTGGGGAAGTGTACACATCTGGGCTGCTAAGAAAGTAATCTGGATTTAGATCCCTGGCCAGCATGCTCACACAGTCCAAGTACCAAACTTGGGTCTTCCCCAGGTCCAATGGGCCACCAATAGTCAGTCAGTTGAGAATCCCTAAAGAAGGAGAGATACAAACAAAACCAGACTGCAAACTGTAAAGTAAATACCTAATTTCTTGATGCACAGGCATGGTTGCAGTTTCACATTCATCAGGACCCTTCAAGAAAATATGACTTTCTTTTTTTTTTTTTTTTTTTTTATTAAGAAAGCTCAACGAATTTCAAGAAAACAAAGAAAATCAATCAAGAAATTTCCATAGAAAGTTAACACAGAGATTGAGGGTATTTTTCTTTTTTTAAATCAAAACAAAATCCAGGAGCTGAAAATGTGCAGAATTTAATTAAAAACACAATGGAGAACACAGGGTCCCACACAAAGAGCAAATGAACAGAAGGAATGAAAAATAGAGTTCAGACACATCAAGGTGACTGAGAAGTGAAGGAAACAAGTCACAGAGTAAAGCCACAAAATGTGCGTAAATTGCTTTTGGTGCTTGGCCAGCTCCTAAATACTAAGTGATCATAATGAATAAAAGCTTTGGGAGACAAAACAGCTCCTCAGAGATTGGAGATGCTGTGCCCTGCTAGAGAATTTCAGAGATTCAGTGCTCTAATGAGTACCCTGGGCTTTCGGTGGATACCTTCAGAAACTACAAAATTAACATGGAAATAACCACCACACAATAGGTATGAAAGATAGCCATTAGAAATAAGGGCTTACCTTATACGTAATAGCTTACCTTAATAGAAAGTAAAAGTTTGTGTGATTGGGATCAAAGAGATCCACTAGTAATTTATTTGTCGGCCAAAGTAAAACTTACCACTCTTTAAAAGATATCATAATCCAAAGCTCTTACCACATAGCAATCAAAATGTCTAATTTGTACCCCCCAAAACTACTAATTACATGAAAATGCAGGGAAAAGTGAAAGCTAATCAAGAAATAAAACCAACAATAGACCAGAGCAAGGGGTAGTCCAGATATAGAAGTTAAAAGGAGATAGTAACTTCAAAAATTATGATTATGTCAAAGAATATATAGAAAAAAATAGAGATTTCACATTCTAGAACAGTAAAATAAAGAATTTGAGATTAAGAGATCCTTCAAAAAGAGATGATATTACTAAATGTGAGTAAAAAAATATCTAACATAAAATTCAGAAGAAAAAAAGCAGAGTACGAACATCATGGAGGGAATACTCAAATGGTCTGCTGTACGCTTGACGAGAGCCCAAGACAAAGAGGAGAAAAAAGGAAAGTAGAAGGGAAACCTTATTTGAGGGAAAAAGACTGAAAGTTTACAAATCTCATGGAAGATAAAACCTCAAATTTAAGGCAGTCAGAAAAACTCCAAGAAAAATAAATATGAAGAATATTACACATTAGCACTTTATAGCCAAAGGAAAAGAAATATGTTAACTCCAAAGGAGCAAATATAAAATCAACTGATGATTTTTCAAAGGAAGCTAGAAGACAGTGCATGGGCATCATGAAAGCAAAAAAAAAAAAAAAAGAAAAAGAAAAGACATCTAAATTTATAATTTTATACCCAACACAATTACCTTTCCAATAAAAGAGTTAAAAATCAAAATGGTTCCAGAAAAGAAAACTCAAAAGAATTTGTCATCAGCAGACATGAAAAAATTTTAAAGAAAGTATATTGAAAAAAAAATAGTATATTGATGTGAAGGAAAATCATTTCACAGGAAAGAGAGAAATTAAGAATACTAGAAAGGTAAATATGGGAATAAACTGAAATGTTTACACCAATAACAAAAGTAACATTGATTTAACACACATGTAAATCTAAAATATTGGACAAAGGTCAGCATGGGGGAAATGGAAGAAACTGTTATAAAGTTGATTTCACATATTGATAAGTGAAAAAGGAACTGTATAGGATATGTCACTAATATTAATATGCATGTAATATTATTGCCACATACTAATATCATAGAGTCTTGACTTGGTATCGATTGTATATTCAGCACTGAAATTCAAATGCATCAGAATATGAGTATTGTGTATGTGAAATCCACCTACCAAGAGTTTCTTTGTATGAAATTAAACAACTTTCTGGAAAGAAACACTTTAATAGAAATACAAATTCAAATGTTTCTAATAGCAATGCTACTGTGCTTGAACAAAAAATATATTCAGATGACCAACTAGGGTTCTTCACTCATATCTGCTCTAGTTCCTCATGGATTCACTTTCTTTTATTTATTTATTTATTTATTTGTTTATTTATTTATTTATTTATTTATTATTGAATGGTAACTGTGTACATTAATGCACTTCTGGGGTACAGTGTGGTGTTTTCACACACAATCCGAGACACTTCCATCAAACTGGTTAACATAGCCTTCATGTAACTTTCTTAGTTATTGTGTTAAAACGTTCATATT
>CAUYQV010008522.1:0-19679 GCA_963574575.1 Galagoides demidoff | reverse complement strand
TAAATGTTTTGACACAATGACTAAGCAAATGACATGAAATCTATGTTAACCAGCTTGATGAAAGTATTTCAAGTTGTATATGAAAACACTACACTGTACCCCATGTTTGCATTAATGTATACAGCTATCATTTAATAAAAAAATAAATAAAATAAATAAATAAAAGATGTTAATTCTTAAGATTTATATGCACAAAAAAAGAACTTGGATCCATATCTAGCACTGTATTTTAAAAATCAATGCAAAATGAATCATAGACCTAAATGTAAAAATCTAAACCATAAAGTTTCTCAAAGAAAACATAAAATAAAGACCGTGGGTTAACCAGAAGTTCATTAGATATGACACCAAAAGTATAATCCATTAAAGAACAGTTAGGTAATTGGACTACATTAAAATTTTGCTCTTCGAAAGATACCATTCAGAGATTGAAAAGACAAGCCACAGAGTAGGAAAGAACTCTTTGCAAAACATGTATGTAATAAAGGACATTGTATCAAGACTATATAAAACCTCTCAAAACTCAATAATAAGGGGAAAAAAGCCCAAACTTTAAAAATTGCAAAAAATTTGAATATACTACCAAAAATGTACAGTTGGCAAGTAAACACATGAAAAGATGCTAAGCATTATTAGAGAAATGTCAACTAAAATCACAATGAAATACCACTACACACTTTGAAAATGGGTAAAATGTAAGAGACTGATCAGACCAACTGAAGCACTCATATACTGCCAATGGGAATATAAAATGGCTCAATCACCTTTGCAAATAGTTTGGATATGATCTAGCCATTCCACTTGCAGGTATTTATCCAAGAGAAAAAAAAACACATATGTCCCCTACAAAGACTTATACTTAAATCTTCATAGCATTCATAGCATTATGACAGCTTTTGTTTTTTTTTTAAGACAACATCTTACTTTGTCACCCAGGTCACCCAGACTGTTGGAGTTCAATGGCACATGATAGCAATCATAGTTCACCATAACTTTGAACTCCTGTTCTCAAGCAATCCTCCTACCTTGGACTCCCGAAGCTCTAGGATTAGAGAGCATAAGTCAGAGCACCCTGACCATGTCAGATTTATGTGGAATAGCCAAAAACTGGAAACAACACAAATGTCTATGAACAATCTGAATAGATAAACAGATTGTGGCTATAGCAATACATGAAACAGTATTCAGCAACAAAAAGGACTAAGCTATTGACATGTACAACAGCAGGAATTAGTCTCAACCTAATCATGGGGAGTAAAAGTAGCCAAAAAAAGAGTATGCACTATATGATTCCATTTATAGAAAACTGTAGAAATGCAAAGTAATCTGCAGTGACAGAAGACAGGTCTGTGGTTGCCTGGGGGTGGACGAAGGGGTGGAAGGGAGGCATTGAGGAGAGGTGATGGGGACATCCACTATATTGATTGTGGTATTGGATTCATGGGTGTATACACATATAAAAACTTATCAAATTGTTCACTTCATATAGTGTATGTCCATTTTACCCCAATAAAGTCATTAAAAAATTTTTTATAAAGCTACATTTGTAAATGAGGAAAAAACTGGAAGGAGGAGCACTGAAGTAGTAGTCATGTGGTTTTCTCAGGGGGAGGCAGTTTTTGGCCGGGGCCCAGCTGGAACCCACTACCCCCAGTATATGGGGCCGGCGCCCTACTCCTTGAGCCACAGGCGCCGCCCACATATTAACTGTGTTATTTTTTAAAGTTAAAAATGTCTACCTTCACAGAGCTCAAACAACTGAGCTCTGATGTTTGTTGATTCTGAATCTTCAGTGATCCTCTGTGAGTTGTAATAAGGAGCTCTGTTTATACAATCTAAAATATCTTTAAAGGAATTGAGATTTATTTCTTATTTAAAATGTTCCCCTCCACAACCCTGAGAATTTCTAAAGGACTGTGTTTGGAAAAAATCTGCTTTTTAACAGATGTCTTACATTCCCTCTTTAGTTCTGTCTCTAAATATTACTTGCTAAAAGTAAAACACTATTTTTCTAGACTTTGACTAATGCTTTTTTTCGGCGGGGGTGGGGGGCATTTGGCCACTGCCCATTTGGCACAGATTTTATTAGCAGATGTTTGTCTTCCTGCTTTCTATATTTTAAAAATTACAGAGGAGATTTAGCTGCTCTATCGATGTAATTATTTTTTGCCAAAAATTTAAACTTTGGACAATCAGCATTAACAAACTAATTTGAAGTCACAAAGTCTCAATTTAATTAAAGAGCTTAGGAAAGGTTTCAGCCTGTCTGGCTTCCGCAGGGCAGGGTGGGAGGTCAGGCGCTGGAGTTCCGAAGTCCTCCTCCACAGGAATTCTGACAGAGCGCCCTCTTGGACATTGCCCAGAAACTGAGTCATAAAGAAACCCCGTGCGTAAAATAAACCTTCTAGCAAATGAGAAGTGATACTTTAGAAAGGCCTGTATCAGAGCCATAGATTAGAGATGTGAATGAAATATGGAGCCATCTAAATTCCTCCCTGCTGGTACTGTTCTTTCAGTCCTTCCATTAGGAGCATCTTCAGAGTCCCTCCTGGGACACAGCACATGTGGCCTTTGCCCTGGAGCAGCTCACAGCTGAGGAGGGAGGTAAAGTCTGGGAAAGCACTGCAGTTCCAGGATGGATGGGTTCTTACTGTGGAACATTCCAGGTCATATGAGGCCAAAACCCCTTTGGGAAGATGGAGAAAGAAGGTTCCACAGAGGAGGGGAAATTAGTATGCCTAGTGGATTAGTATGCAGAAAACAGAGACAGAAATTCTAAACAAAGAAACTATATATGAGCACTTCTGGCCTTTTGTTGTGAAGACCAAATAATTCTTTGTCCCTAGATTTTAAGGAGAGGGTTATGGTAGAAATAAAGTAGGAAAGTTGTTTTAGTGACAAATTTCAAAGATACCCACCCCACACACAAACGCACACATAATATTTTTAAATTTACAAATGCAGGTGGGCAAGAAATACCGTATTTCTTTACTTTCTTTAAGTCAACTCAGCATTAACCCAAAACCCACTCATCTCTAGGCTAGTGAAATATGTGATCTCAGCCATTTTGGGCCTCCAAGAATGTGCCAGTGTTCTGGGAACATCTGTAGACTTAGATGTGGGGCTGGGTCCTCTGCTCTGCTTCCCAGGAGCTGTTGAGATATGCTGTGTCAGAGCAAAGACCTCTAGCAAGGCTGGAACATGCACATATTTTCTCCTTAAAGTATAGAATTGTCCATGGAGGCCTCCTTTTCCCAAGCACGCAGAGGGCTGCTCTCTACCCCAGCCAGGGGATAAGAGCAAGACACCAGCGTCAAGCCCATCCCCCTTCCACAATGAATGGTGGATGGTTGTTTCTGAGGTTTGCAATCACAGACATCCTGGTGATCAGGTTCCAGGAGTTCAGAGACCAGTCTTCTAATTTGAGACTCTCTTTTGACCCCAAGGAAATCACTTTTATCTTTCTTTTTGGAAAGTATCCATCCAATTTGTCTACATATTCTTGGGTAAAGGTGTCTCAGCTCCATCTCTACATGTCCACCCTCCTGGTCAATCTCTGGGTCTCCTTCCTCTTCCCTCCACATTCCTCATGGTCTGTTTAAACTAAGGATTATCTTTATCATATCCTTTCCCTGCTTCCAAGTCCTGTAGTCTCTCCTTTGCCTGACAGGTACCAAAACAGGCCCCAGCCATAGTCCCCTCACCTCTGAGCCCACTATTCCTGCCATATTTCTGATCTTCTCCTGGTGACATCCTCCTAGGCCCACCTCAGGCTTCAGGGAATGTGGCGAATCCTTCAGGGCCCACCTTTTCGGGCTTCAGGGAACATGGCAAATCCTCTTCCTCAAAGAGCGCTCAGTCCTTGCTGTGGAGTCTGGGTTGTGAGTGTGCTCCATGGCACCAGACTGCAGGCTTCTGGAAGGCAGGGATGGCTTCTGTTTGAGATTTCGTCCCCTGACCAGCAAAGCATCTGGAGGAGTCCATGGGGGACAAAGGAGGAGAATAATCTGTTATAGGATGGGTCAAGTGGAGAAAACAATGTTAGGATGGGGAATTGCAGGTGGGAACAGGGCAGGTTAGAGAGAGGCATAAAGGGGCTCACCTCTGTTTAAGTTGGGACAGTCTTTAGATAGCAGCATGTGGGGAAAGGGTGCTGGGAGGAGACCCACCATGAGTAGCCTCCCACAGTCTGGCTGGTGGCTTGCATCTCCTCTGCCCTGCCTCCAGAATCCCCCAGCATCTGGGCCCTACATCTAGCTCTTCTCTTCTGAAGGTCACCAGTGATGTTGAGATTCCAATCCTTGCCCCTTATGGCCTCAGAAGAAGCCCGGGCTGACTACCTGCTTTCCTCCCTCTGTACCTCTAGCTGCTCCGAACCCTTTTCTGGGTCCTGGTTCTCCTTTTGATCCCTGAGTATTGCTGCTGCCCATGACCCTCACTCCTCCTTAGGAGGGGTTAATCCATTGCACCTACCCCTTCCAGCCACTGTGGCTCCCCAGCCATACTCATCACCCAGAGCTGAGCACCTGGGTCCTAGAGGCTGTCCTGGGTCCACCCTGATGAGGGCCTGCATCCCTGCAACCTCCTGTGCCCTCTCTGTTTCAGTTTCCATCTGTGAAAAGTGGTGCCAAGAATAGTGGTTGTCAGGGGTTTGGGGGAGGGAGGATGGGGAACTGTTTAATGGGGACAGAGTTTCGGTTTGGAATGATAAAAAAAAAAAGAACCAGAGATGGATGGTGGTGATGGTTGCACAATAATGAGAATGTAAGTAATGCCACTGAACTGTATGGCTTGGTGCCCATAGTTCAGTGGTTAGGGTGCTGGCCACATATACTGGGGCTGGTGAGTTCAAACCCAGCCTGGGCCTGCTAAAATCAATGACAACTACAACAACAACAACAACAAAAATAGCTGGGCATTGTGGCAGGCACCTGTAGTCCCAGCTACTTGGGAGGCTGAGGTAAGAGAATCACTTAAGCCCAAGAGTTTGAGGTTGCTGCGAGCTGTGATGCCACAGCACTTGACCAAGGGTGGCATAATGAGACTCTATCTCAAAAAAAAAAAAAATTGCCACTGAACTGTATAATAAAATAATGGCTAAGGTGGCAAATTTTGTTATATATATTTTACTACAATTTTTTAAAAAATGATAGATAAAGCAGTGGTAAATAGTGCCTGCTTTGCATAGTTGTCTTAACTGGTAAAATAGGAGATGTGAGCGGGATGTTGATGCAATACCTGGCATCTAGTTATAGGTTAATAAGGGACCTGTAAACTATCTCCAGGTCTTCACTCAGAGTTCTTCAGTCACCTGCTAGACTCTGCCACTTAAAATAGGTATGGACCCTACCCTCCATACCTCACCTTGGGGCAAATGAGCAGGAAGTGCCCATGGGGCTGACACAGCCCAGAGCAGATCCCAGGCAGTATTTCATGCGCCTGACAGAGGGAGCAAGGGTGGGACTGGACAGCCCCAACTAGCACAGCTCCAAGAATGGTCCCACTTGTAAAGTAGTGCACAGAAAGTGACACTAAGGATTTAGAAATTCTGTACCAGTCTGACAATGTCTGATGAATAGAATAATTTAAAAGTTGAGTTTGTATTCTGAATGGCTTTTGTATTTATCATTTTTCCAGTGATTTATTTTTATTTTATAAAAGTATCAACCAGAGATATATTAGAAAATTTTAAAAAGAATTGCCCCTTTATTAGAGTTTGAAAACCCCAAGCTAGCCTATGACACAATAATAAACCAATTCCTAAATCTCAGTGGCTTAACCAACAGTAGCTTCTTCTTTTTGAACTCCCAAGAGGCTGGAACCCTAGGATACTCTGTGTCCTAGGACCAAACTGACCATACAGCCCAAAGGAGGCTGGGAAACACAGCAAAGCAGGTGGCTAGTGGGTGACAAGGAAGGTCTACCACCACATAGAGTTCCTCCTCCCCCAGAGTTCCCAGGGAGGCTCTGCTCCTGGAATTCACATTTCTGTAAAGGGGCTAGTCCTCTTCATTTTCAGGTGCTTGAGTCTAAGACAAAGAGGCATCCATGAACCCTGCCCTGCCCCCCAGGGCTGCTGCCAGCTCCCAGTCCAGTCCACAGCCTTCCCTCTCTCTTTCCTACAAACTGTCAAACATGTGCTACATTTCCACAGTGCCGGTAAACCACACTACTGTTCAATTAAACTACACACTCTCTCCATTACATATTTTGTGTTTTTCATCTCCACACCTTGGCTTAAAATGTTTTTTTTCTGAACTAATTCCTCTTCTCAACCCTCTCCTTTATATTTGCATGTCCTGACAGGACCCCATCCTTCAAACCTCAGCTCAAATGCCAAGTCCTCCAGGAAGGCTCATGCACAAGCCAAGAGTGGCAATAGAACATCCAACTGGTAGTGGTTTAAGTAATAAAGATATTCATCTTTACTTAAAAGAAGTCCCAAGTGAGGTGGTTCCAGAGTTCTCATTGATGTCAATGTCAACGGTCTGAGTCAGGATCTCTGGTAACCTTTGGAGTTTTACTTCTTGCTTGTAAGATGGATGCTATAGCTCCAAAATCACATCTTGGTACCACTGTATTCAAAGCAGGGAGGAGAGGCAACAAGTAAAAAAAAAAAGGGGGTAGGATTTTCCTTTTTATAACAGAGGTAAACATTTCCTAGTAAACCTTTTAGCAAAATTTCCCTGACATCCCACTGGTAAGAACTGGGCCATGTAGCCAAGTCTACCCTAAATGTCCAGTGACTGGGATGGTGTTTAACTGAGGGGAGAGTTGGCAGGGGGGCAGAAGGGGAGAGCTAGTGTTACCAAGAAGGTCTGGTTCCAACAAGGGACTTGTCTGAGGATGGGGTACTTGGAAGTCTGGAACACAGAAACATGTACTCAGCAAGACAGAAGAGAATGTTTCTAGTGGAATGAGGAATGTACACTGTCTGCCACAGCTTCCATAATCCTTTCTCTTGTCTATTACAAGTCATGGTGCATTTCTGTAAATGTTTACAGCTTCTTATACCTCATGGCTCATATTTCCTACTTTTATTTTTTTATCAGTTAGGGTTGCAAACTCCATGTTCTCACATAATAATTTGAAGGGAGATGAGCAGGGGAATTGGTCAAGCGATTCACTGTCTGTGATTCTCTTGATGTTTTCCCTCGTGGTTACAAAATGGCTGCAGCAACTCCAGTTTTGAGTCTTCATACAAAAGATACAGGGAAGGGTGAAGTTGGTATCTGTCTCTTTTAATAGGAGAGCAAAAAAATTCTCAGAAGACTTCAACATATGTTTCACTAGATAAAAGCATTTTATACAATACCCCTCTGTGTCAGAGTCTGACGAGGGGAGTGGTTGGCATTTCCAGTCTTTGTGGAAGATGATCAGGGACAATATGACTGCTGGGATGCCTACATTTTTCTTTCTGTGTCTGTATTCTCCACTGGACTGAGAATTCTCTGACAGCAGGGATTTTACCTAATCTTTTTTTCAACTTAGAATTGATTATACGAGAGTGTCGTGAGGATAAAAGAGACGGTGAGTGCTGAGAAGCAGTAAGTGATGAGTCCTGGAGAATGGCCATCACCATATGGGAAATGAGCATCTGCAGTAGCAGCTTAAGTCCCTCCACAGCCCATCTTGTTTGTTGAACGTATTTGATGCTGGGTGCATGTGTGTCGGGTGTGAACTGAGTGCATCCAGGGCTAGGTTTTTGCTCTTTCTTCTCGCTGTCTGTGGTCTTATGAATACTTGCGGCAGTGTAACACAGTGTTACATTTTACCCAGAACCTTCACATCTAAAAGATGGTCTCACTTGGAAGTTAACAGCCTGGTAGAAGCAAAGAAGGGTTGCTTGGAACACCACACATTGCAGCCTTGCATGAGGTATTCTGCCTTTCTGTGCTTCAGCTTCCTTAATTTAAGTGAGAGCTAACTCCTCGAACCTCTTAGGGATGTAGAGATTAGATGAGCAGTAACAATGTAGGTGCTCAGTCAGTGCTTCTTAGACTAGCTGATCCCCTAGGGAACTCCCGAATGGCTCAGAAAAGACAGATACTCTACGGGCTAGGAGAGGTCATATGACATACCAGAGACTGAAGATGGGCACAGGTGCATGTTCAACATGCTGTGGGTGAAGAGCAGGAGGGACCAGAAGCTACCTGCCCTGACAGTCCAATGGAGATGTGGAATGGCTTGGTGGGCTTATAGACCCCAAGCCTGCAGCCCCCACTCCCTGAGCTACCCATTTATTGTTGAGTACTGAGGCTGCGCCAGCTGTGCCCAGAAGGGGAAGGGACTCCAGTTATGTTTATCTTTTAGATTAGAAGGGACCACAAACTCTTTCAGTAAGGAACAGGAAAGTAAATATTTGAGACTTCATGGGCCATGATGATCTCTGTTGCATATCCCATTTTTCCTTTTTTTTTTTTTTACAAACTTTTAAATGTGTAAAAATACATTCCTGGCTTGTGAGTTGTGCAGAAAGGAGCTGTGGCCAGAACTGGCCAGCTGGCTCCCAGAGGCGCCCAGGGAGCTTCCTTGCTTCTTTCTGGACTGAGGAACACCAGGCGTGGCCATGGCTCTATTGTGACTTGGCTTCTGGAGCAAGTTCCGGGATTGTTCTAGAATCCTGGCTGGGTGGTGGCCTGAGAGCCATGGAGGCTCTGGGTGCAGTGCTGTGCTGCCCTGTGTGCATGGAGCTGCTTACGCCCCCTGTACTGCTGCTCTCCTGCTCTCACAGCTTCTGCAAACAGTGCTTGGAGCTCATCTTGAACTGCACACATGCCCAGGGCCAGTTCTGTTGCCCCGTGTGCAGAAAAGTAAGGCAATTGAGGGGCCCTCTGCTATGTATACATGAGGTAACAGAATTCTTCCTGGTCAGCACTCCTCAAGACTTGACACGTGAAAGAACTAGGGATATTGGACCCCAAAATGAAGGCTGGTGGGCTGAACCCACATCTCTAAAAAGGGGGGTGTATGGGGACAAGCTCCTTTTTTTAGGCTTAGAAGACACAGCAGCTCCCATGGAGGGTCGTTACGAGATGCCATGCATTGTGGCTTAAGGTTGGAGAGAAAGTTCTCCCAGAATGGCCAAGAGATTAAGTATGCTAACTTCCATCCCATAGGTGGTGGGGTAAGGGTATATTTTACTAACATTTGCTAAGTGCCTTGTCACCATGTTAGGATACCAGAGAAACAGAGCTGATGAGGGTTCAGCTTCCAATCTGCATAATGAGGTATCCCATAGTACGTGTGTATGGGACAGGAAAACTTCAGAGGAGGCACTTGCTGGGTAGAATCTACAAAGCAGAGCAGACACAGATGGAGAAGGTAATCCAGGAAGAAAGAGTAGCAGATACTCTAGAACTTCCTTTAGGTTGAGGAGGTCCTCAAGAAAGAGGACCTGGGAAAGGAGGTGCTTAAGGGGGCCAGCCAGTAGAAAGTTCAGGGTTCTGGGAAGATACCTAGGGGTTAAGACTTTGTATTTATCCTGTAAGCAATGGAGAGCCAGGGAAAAAAAAAAAAAACATTTTTTTTTTTTTTTTTAGACAGAGTCTCACTGTGTCACCCTTGGTACCTTAGTAGAGTGCTGCGGCCTCACAGCTCACAGCAACGTCAAATTCTTAGAGTCAATTGATCCTCTCGCCTCAGCCTCCCCAGTAGCTGGGACTATAGATACACGCCACAATGCCTGACTAATTTTAGATGTGGGGTTTTCATTTTGTTCAGGCTGGTCTCGAACTCATGAGCTCAAGCAATCCACCCACCTTGGCCTCCCAGAGTGCTCATATCACAGGCATAAGCCACCATGCTTGGCCCTTTGAGAAAAAATTTTTAACCAAGAGAAGATCATTATAACATTGAGTTTTGAAAGAGCTTCATTACATACCTTAACATGCCCTGCTGGGATGTAGAGAACCTTAATTGGTGTTTCTCCAGGCCCTTTGGATATTTGTAGGAGGGAAGAAAATATAGAATGAGTAGATTGTAGGAAGAGGAACTCTAAGGGGGATGAGGGTGGGCTGAAGAGAGCAGCAGGCAATGGAGGTTCCAATGAGGGGATTGTGGGGCAGGACAGGCAGCAGTTTAAAGACACCAGATGCTTCGGTGGATAATTTCATTTCTAAATCTGAAATTTCACTTATCTGTGAGTTTATTTTAAAAGCTTATGAAAGAAATTCCTCCATTAAAACAGTTAAAAGGGTAAACTGCAGAAAAGAGTTTATAATGAAAAGAATTGCTCTCTGCTGTCCTCTCCTACCCCCAGTCCCACCCGCAGAGGCAGTCAGTCTCTTTGAATGTTTTTCTACATAGTTCCTCCCATAGTGCTAGATAAAGGTTTTACCTTGCTGATTTCTTTACCCATCAGTAGTAACATTACTGGCATTCACATCTTCTCTGACATCTGAGCATCTCACTCACAAGTCCTTCCCCATCTTCCCTCACTTAACCCTTCATGGCAAGCTTTAGTTTCTTTGTAGTGATTTTAAGTCATCCACTTAAACCTCTCTTTTTCCCTTCAGCAACTAGAGGTAACAGATTCCCCACTTCTGACTCCCCACTTTGTAAGGTGAAGCTATCCCATCCCTGCTCTCTGTTTTTCTCCCCATGATAGACACAGAGACCCCTCAGACTCTAAGAGCCTATGAGGAGCCTGCAGAGGGCACAGGAAGTTCCCTAGAGGTCCTCAGTTGAGCTTGGATTTGGAGGGTGGGTGAGTTGTGCAGGTAGGATCCCAAGCGGAAGATATGGCACTGAGGAAAAGCTGGGTGTGCCTCACTCTGACAGGACACAGAGCACTGGGCCAAGGGACCATGCTGCCTGTGTTACCAGCTGCAACTGTGGCTTAGGAAGATGGGGAGGAGCCTCAGTTGATTGGGCAGAGGAAGAGATTGGAGAGAGGAGAGCAGAAAAAGACTGACATGCTCAGCTGTGAAGATATGCATTCTGGGACATTTTCAATGTCCTTTAATTTTCTTTGAAAAGAAAAAGGGCTCAGATCCTAGGTGTTGGCCAAGTTATCTTCCATGGAACATTCATTCCACTGAATTCTGAAGGAAGTTTCTACAACAGTGACATTTTGTAGTGAGTGCAAGGCTGGGATTCAAACTCAGGTTCACTTTCTGTCAAGCCAAGTTTTCTCTTTTTCCTAAGGGACCAGGGAGGTTTTGAGCAGGGTAGAAAAGACATCAATTTCCTACACTGCTTCTGTTGAGGCCAATAGATCAGGAAACGATTGCCATTGGAAAGGAAGTTTGTTACTTACAGTTCCTAAGAGGAGGGATTGTGCTGTGGGGGGTGGGGGAACATGAGAAGCAGGAAGCACCAGGGGGATCAGGAGTCTGGTGGGGTGGGGGGGAGGAGAACCATGGTCAAGGCACCTTTATTGTGGTTTCCACAGGAAAGAATGGGTGAGGCAAGGTAAGCAGGCTTAAGATTGGCTAGTTTGAATGATTTCAGCAGGCTCTGGGGCACAGAGGCTTTACCTAGATGCTAATATCTGGCCCTGGGATGGCCAGGTGGATAGTGGCCCAGAGGGTAAGGTGGTTGGGTATGTGGGATCTGGGTTGATTGATTTGCTATCTCTAGAACTTGGGTAACCTTGGAAAGGACAGTCCTTCCAGGGTGAGCAAGGCCCCAGATGTCAAAGACAATAAAAGGCATAGCTAATACAACTTGATCTTTGATGCCTGCTTCAAGTGTCATCTTCTAGAGACTTTATTCCCAAGAGACTCAGTCCTTCCTTCTCTGTGCTCTCTGGCACATTCAACTATACCATCATTGATTATAAGCATTTGATTCCCCACTGGACTAAATTTCTAGGGAAGACAGTAGGTACCCAAATCCACAGAGTAAAAGAATGCAGCTTCCTGTTTTACCTGATGGAATTTGCAGGGACTTGACAGATGTTGACAACAGGCTCAAGTGTCATTTTGCAGGGCTTGAGAGACTTCTTGTCCTTTCCTTTTGAAGGTCTGGGAAGGTGTCAGCCTTCCCCAGGGTGTATATGAGTTTTTTCCTCCTCCAGGATGGTGTTGTGTACTCAAGAAGTTTCTCAATTCTCCCTCGATATAGGTGATAGTTGGCCAGGGGAATCTGTCACAAACTAATGCTGTCTCTATGTTTTAGGTCATTTATTTGAAGGGTAGGGGAACAAATGGATTGCAGAGGAACATTCTGGCTGAGAATATACTAGAAAAGTTTAAGGAAGTGCTTGAGACACTTCACACAAAGGAGCAAAACCAGCTGGCTCAAACCTGTGAACAGCATGGAGAAATCATGACTCTGGTATTAAATTATACTTTTTATTTTATTTTTGCTTAGTTGCCCAATCTGTCAAACTACTCAGCAACCTTATATAGTTGAAACCAGGTTATTTACCCAGGAGTAAAGTAGAGTATTATTTTCCAAATAAATTCACATGTCAGTGTTGACTTTATTTTTCATTCTCAGTGATGGAACGTGAACGGGTGTGTGTGTGTGTGTGTGTGCATGTTACTCAGCTGTGCAGTCCACAGCAGGATTTAAGGAGCCACAGGTAGAAAGGGCCCAGATGGGTACAGTGACTTGGCATCATACTCAGATTTACAGGAATTCATAAATCTCTCAGTTATCCGAGAGAAAAGATGGGATAAGATGAGAGTGACAAATCTTGTTATTCCTTCTGTTGGTTTCTGTATTGCCTATGAGGATGGAATAGTTTAGAGAGCTGAATGTGATTGTGATGTTCAAATATTCAGCATGAGTGTTTTATACAGTATGCCTTATGAACTCATGATTGGTTTCTGTGCCATGCTCTGTACACTGTCCATTTACACACACTTGCCTTCTGTGTGTCTTGTACAAAACCATGTGTGCTCTATAATACATTCCATATTCCTTGCTGAGGAATCTTCAAAGAGAATTTTGACATAAATAATTTTCCCCTTGGGCACTGACCTTAGGACAGATCCCTGTGTCAGATGTGATGCCTTAAGTTTTAATTACTTGATGTTGATAAAGCTCATTCACAATCTTTAGCCCATTTGATCTCCCAACTACACTGGGAGGGCCTGGAGAAGGCAGTTTTCCATATTTTATAGTTCAGGTAGCATCAGCCACCAGGTTTAGGGTCCTCATCTAGGCTCCTGTGTTAATTATCAGGTATAAGCTAAGTAGATCATTTCTTTAGAGGAAATCAGAAATATTCATGAAGTTTCATAATTTTGCTATAACTTAAAGCTCTGTTGAAGCTCTGAAGCCAACTCTCGAAGCAGGAGTTAGTTCTGAAAGAGGGTCTTCTAACTCTGAGTTGGAGGTCTGCCTTGGTGGGGCAGGAGTTCCCTGTGATCCTCTACCCTCAGCCACCCATGAGGCTGCTCCCAGCTGTGTGAGCCTTTACTTTCTTGCAGCTTCTGCTTCTCCTGCTGAGGCGGTTGGTGGCATTGCTTGGGGCAGGCTAGGGTAAGACCCTGATAGGGCACAAGAAAATTGGATGCAATTAGGTATTCCTCTTTGGACTCTACCTTTAAGAATTGGCTTAGTTTATCACAAATTCTCAATGGTTCTGCCTCATCCTCAGTAGTCACCTCCCCTTCCAAAAGAAGAATGCCCATGGAGGCTGTTTATCAGCTTAGTGGGGAAGAGGGAAGAGGAGGGAACAAATGTTAGGAGGGAACCTATAGATGGGTTCTTCTTGATTCTTTCCATCTGAAAATGTAGCCAGATTATTTTGGGCCCTGTAATGGGGCTCAACTTCATTTGTGGAGGTCCTTGTGATATAATCAATGGCCTACCATGTGTTTAACATCTTCTAAGAGCCAGGCATCACACCAAGCATTCAATATCTGTCAATGTATTTGATCTTCCCAACAGCCCTTTGGGGCAGGTACATGACCATGTGGGAAAGACTGCTACCTTGAAGTTTGAAAGACTTATCTTCAATCCTCGTGCTGGCCCTTTCTGGCAAGTTACTTAATATATTGGAATCTTCTGAGTTGAGTTTCCTTACCCATAAAATAGGTACAATACTATCTAAAGCAGAGTTGTTATGAGGATTCTAAGAATATGGATTTACAATATGGATATACTAAATTACCACCAGAGCATCCTAGAACCACCATTATCTCTGTCCTCCATGTGCCAGGGTGTCCAGTGCAATAGAATATATTCAGGATGTCATTAGCCTGGGTATGGCAGATTTCAAGTGCACAGGTTACACTGACTTTTCTTTTCTCAATCAGATGTGCTTAAATGATGAAGAGCCAATATGTGGAATGTGCAAGCTCTTTGGGGACCACAAATCTCATCAGGTGGCCAAGATAGCTGATGCCTACACAGAGAGGAAAGCTAGCTTTGCTGAGGACATTGAGCGGGTGCTGCAGAGATCTGAGAGTACAGTCCAAGCAATGGAGGTACAGCTTGTATGGTTCCTGTCATTCCCCCATAAAAACAGAAGGACATTGTTTCATTCTGGCTTCAGTAGTTTTCTCTTCAGGCATTATATTAGGCTGACAGTGTTTAATGCAGTGTTTAAATGCAAGGGAAAAGTCATACATTGCATTCTCTAGAGACAGATTCTTCTTGACTTTGTCCTGAAACATGCCAAGTTTGAAGCATACACTTTAAGAAATGGGTGAACTTTGATTGTTTTTAAGGTTTCCAAAAATGAATACATAATAGCCTCATTCTTCATTCTTTTATTAGATAAATAAATAAGATATTGTCCTAATCCCTATAGTTTACTTTCCTAATTTCTTGACTTTATTCCCACTACAACATAGATTTTGATTTAAAAAATTAACCTCTGGATAGATTCTGTCAAAAGAACAAAATTATCTAAGTCATACACACTCATGCTGAAAACTAGATGGTTACTTAAAAAGAAATTCTAGCAGTGAGCTTTCAGTTCTTGTACAGAAGCGATTTCAATAAAATGGTCAAGGCAAAAGCATGGGGACTGAGATCTGGAATGTAGCACTATTATCTGGACCTCATTAGCCACCTATGAGTTGGTACCATGAGTTGGGTTCTCTGGAAGCAGAAGCAGAGACAGATTTTGGGGTGAAAGTTATCTAAATCAACACTTGTAAAAGGAAGCTAAAAGACCATACAGACCTTACAAAGCAGCAGCCCATCCTGGTGGAGGCTCTGGAGTCAACCTTGCCCATCAGAGTACCCAATGTTGGGCTAGAGTGGCCAGGCTATTATTAATACATCTTGCTCAATAATTTGTACTGCTCTAACTGAGGGAAACCCTAAAGTATCTGATGGCTGGAGGCTATTAATACCCACCACAGCAGAACAGCTAGTCATTCCTTGAAAGAAAATCAGGGAAGGCTGTCTGTCTACCACAATTGACTTTCATAGGTCTTCTTAATACCAAACAATGTGTGTCAAAATTAGGTTTATTACTTCTTTTTCTGGCCAAGATGGAGTAATAAGAGCTGGATTTACCCTCACTTCTGAAATAATAATGATAAAATAAACACAAAGTATATAAATGAAACAGGAGTTTTGAAGACACCAGAGCTCAGTCACATCAAAAACAATAATTCCTGATAGAAAATAAGCAAGATAAGTGTACAACTGCTCTCCTTATCCACCTTGAGAAACTGTGCAGGTTATGGCACAGGAAAAGGGAACCCAAACAAAGTGTGGCAGATTCCTCAAATTCAGAAGATAGAACTGAGAATCTGGGGAGAGCAGGGCAGTTACAGTATATAGGACAGAATCCAAAGAGAAAAGAGCTGCCCAGAGAGAGAACTTAGAGATGTGTAGAAGCTCTCCCTGGAATAATATCACTGCAGTGCACTGATAAGCAAATGTTTTTTAAAAAACTAGGAAGGTCAGGAAAAGAACCATAGAAAAGATTGAGGCAATAATTCCTGAAGCTTAAACAGAAAAATGAATAATGTTTATTGCCACTAAGATGACTGGAAAAGCTCATAAATCATGAGAAAGAGTGCTCAGAAAGTCTTGCCTCAATAACAGGGAATAATTAGCCTTAGACTGACCACCACTTTGAACCTAACAAATAATAAAAGCAAGACCTGAAAGGATAAAACTCTTTCCAAGTAACTCAACTATATCCCAGAACAAAATTTGAAATTTATAGAAATACAAAAATATTTAGCATGCAACCATCAAATTCACAATGCCTGACATCCAATCAAAGATTACCAGGCAACCAAAGAAGCAGAAAAATGTAATCGGTAATGACGACATTAGTAAAAACAAAGTCAGAGCTGAAGACAGATGTTAGAGTTAGCAAAGGCACTAAAAGTCATTATAATTGTATTTTACATTTCAAAAAGTTAGAGACATAGAAGATATAAAGATATTCAAATTGAATTTCTAGAGACAAAAACTACAATATCATAAAAAAATACTGGAAGGGATTAATAGCAAGCTAAGCATTGTAGAAGAAAATATTTGTAAACTTGAAGATGTAACAATATAAATTTTACATGATGAAACAAAGAACAAGAATTTTTGAAAAAGAGCATTGGCAAGCCATGGAACTACTCAAATGTCGCAAAATATGGGTACATGGAGCTTCTGAAGGAAATGATAGGGTGGAGGGGGAGCAGAAAAAATATTTTAAAAAATGAATGTCCAAAATTTTTTCAAACTTGATGAAAAATATAAACTCACACTCTTAAGTATGGCACCCCTCAAGAACAAAAAGCTAGGTAAAAACTATGCCAAAGAACATATTATAGTCAAATTGCTGAAAACTAATGATAAGAGAAAATCTTAAAAGCAGCCATAGCCAAGAGGAAAGGCATGTTATATATAGAGGAACAAAGATAAGAATACCATCAGATTTCTCCTTGGAAATAATCCAACCAAGATGACAATGGAGCAAAAATTTTAAAAGTATGAATTAGAGGCAGTGCACTGTGGTTCATGCCTGTAATCCTAGCACTCTGAGATAGTCAGGCCGGTAGATTGCCTATGCTCAGGAGTTGGAGACCAGCCTGAGATAGAGAGAGACCCCATCTCTAAAAATAGTTGGGCATTGTGGCTGGCACCTGTAGTCCCAGCTACTTGGGAGGCTGAGGCAAGAGGATCACGTTGAACCTAAGAGTTTGAGGTTGCTGTGAGCTATGACACCAGGGCACTCTATCTAAGGTGACAGAGGGAGACTCTGTCTCAAAAATAAATAAAGTATCAATTAGAAAATAAGTCAACTAGAATTCTGATTCCAATGAAGACATCTTTGAAATGTGAAAAGGATATAAAGACATCTTCATACATATCAAAGCTGAGAGAATTTGTCACTAGCAGACCTGCACTACAAAAATGTTAAAGGAAATCCTTCAGGCAGAAGGAAAATTTGTATCTACACAACTGAACAAAAAGCACCAGAAATGGAAGCTATAAACATAACTATATGACTTTTAAACTATTGTTTACTTCTCTTTAAAAGGTAATTGACTGCTTAAAAATAATATTGTAGGGTTTGTAACATATGTAAAAGGCACAATGTAAGTAAATGTATGAGAATAGTAACAAAAGGCCAAGAGGGGGAAAACAAATGTTTTATACTGCATGTAAAGTGGTATACTATTACTTAGTAGACTGGGGTAGGTTATAAGTGCATACTATAAGTCCTAAAGCAATGGTTAAAATAATCAAAGAGAAAGTTATAGCTAGAAAGCCAGCAAAGGAAATAAAATTGAATCATAAACAAATACTTGATTAATCCTAAAGAAAGTAGAAAAAAAGGTAAAATTAGCCAGGTATTGTGGTGGGCACCTGTAGTCTCAGCTACTCAGGAGGCTGAGGCAGGAGAGTCACTTAAACCCAGGGGTTTGAGGTTGCTGTGAACTAGGCTGATGCCCTAGCAGTCTAGCCTGGACAACAGAGTGAGACTCTGGCTAAAAAAAAGTGCTATCTACTGAAAGTTCAATCAATTCCATCTGGTGGCTCTTTAAGTGCCTTGGTAATATCAACTAGGTGAAGCTAAAATGCTAATTCAAGTGTGATGTCTTGATTCTCAAAGTCACTGTATCTTTCATTACATTCTCTAATTGACAGGTCTATAATAGCCGCATATTTTCCAAATGACTTGAATAATATCATACTGCTCATCAATGACCTTTGCTAACTGGACAAAATGTTCATCCAAGATTTCTTTTTGAGGAAGACATGTTTTGAAAAAGGAGAGCTGGTTCAGTGCCTGTGGCTCAAGTGGCTAAGGCACCAGCCACATACACCTAAGGTGGCGGGTTCGAATCCAGCCCGGGCCTGCCAAACAACAATCATGGCTGTAACCAAAAAATAGCCAGGCGTTGTGGTGGGCGCCTGTGGTCCCAGCTACTTGGGAGACTGAGGCAGGAGACTTGCTTGAGCCCAGGAGTTAGAGGTTGCTGTGAGCTGTGATGCCACAGCACTGTACCCAGGGGGACAGCTTGAGGCTCTGTCTCAAAAAAAAAAAAAGAAAAAGGAAAAAGAAAAAGGAGAGCTTTTTTTGAAACGCTTGGATTTTTGCAACATGTCTTTTATAGACTTAGTTTTTTGACCTTGCAAAGAAGATTTTAAGTCATTTTTATTTGACATATCACACAGAAATATTGCATTCCTATAGACATCTTCTATCAATAATTCATTGCTAATTCTGTTCTTCGTAAAATTTAACTATCTGTTCTTGAAGAGTTAAAACTTTGGCTAACACCTTACTCCTGAAGTAGCCAACAAATTTTAGACTGATAAAACAAAGCTACACAGAATACCTCATTATTCAGCTTATCATGTTATGAATCTGATGATGCCAGTTTTGCATTTGCATGAATATAGTAAACAATACTTACAACTTCATGCAAAATGTCACTTAAAATAATAACTTTAGCACAGAGATTTTGCTAATACAAGATACAATGAGAAGACATGAGAGCATCTGGATCTGTTAATAATTTTTTTAAACTGTGCAATAAACCCTTCATGTTTTCCTGTCACAGAAGGTGCACAGTCTGTACGTACACTCACTAAATTTACCAAGTTCAGCCCAACTTCACACATTTTTCTTGAATGTTGTTGAAGATATCTGTTCCCCATCTTTTGTTTGCGAGAGTGCCCAAAGTAAGCAACACTTCATAGCAAAGAAAATCTTCTGTTACGACATGAATGAAGTATACTAAGTATCATTTAGTAGTAATCAAGTCAATAGTATCAGTTGATTCATCCCAAGTGATAGAATAATTTATATTTTCCTTTTGATGTATTGCATGAAGTTGTTCAGGTAGGTTGATGCCCAATTCATATTGTTGATCCG
The DNA here is from genome assembly GCA_963574575.1 of Galagoides demidoff. Lineage (NCBI taxonomy): Eukaryota > Metazoa > Chordata > Mammalia > Primates > Galagidae > Galagoides > Galagoides demidoff. Next base: position 427 of record CAUYQV010008522.1, on the reverse strand, counting down.
TTATGATTCTCCTTGAAAGAGGCAGTTATTTGTACTTTGAAATGTTATCAGGTGCTAAGCATCCTACAATTTTGACAATGCACTCTTCCACAATCTCTACATCACTGAACAGCTTCCCATTTTTCATGAGTATATATACTACTTCATAAGTTAACTTCAGTGGCATTATTTCCAGGTGTCAGTGTTGCTTGAAAGAATTATCATCTTTGCTTTTGCTTTTCATCTTTTAATTTCTGTAAGACAAGCTTTCATGCCTCTGGCTCTATTTTAAAATATTGTGATTCTTTTTTTTTTTTTTTTTTTGAGACAGAGCCTCAAGCTATCCCCCTGGGCAGAGTGCCATGGCATCACAGCTCATAGCAACCTCCAACTCCTGGGCTCAAGTGAGTCTCCTGCCTCTGCCTCCCAAGTAGCTGGGACCACAGGC
>CAUYQV010008520.1:0-14755 GCA_963574575.1 Galagoides demidoff | reverse complement strand
TTTTTTTTTTTTTTGACAGAGCCTCAAGCTATCCCCCTGGTTAGAGTACCATGGCATCACAGCTCATAGCAACCTCCAACTCCTGGGCTCAAGTGAGTCTCCTGCCTCCGCCTCCCAAGTAGCTGGGACCACAGGCGCCCGCCACAACGCCCGGCCATTTTTTTTGGTTGCAGCCGTCATTGTTGTTTGGTGGGCCCGGGCTGGGGATTCGAACCCGCCACCTTAGGTGTATGTGGCTGGCGCCTTAGCCGATTGAGCCACAGGCGCCGAGCCAGTATTGGATTCTTATGAGGAGTGCACAACCTAGAGCCCTTGGCCATTGATAGTAGGGTTCACACTCCTATAAGAATCTAATGCAGCTGCTGATCCGACAGGAGGTGGTGCTCAGGCAGTGATGTGAGCAATAGGGAGCAGCTGTAAATACAGATGAAGCTTCACTGGCTTGCTGCTGCTCGCCTCCTGCTGTGTGGCCCAGTTCCTCACAAGCCGCAGATTGGTCCAGTCATGACATGGAGGTTGGGGACCATAGATTTAGAAGACTTAAATAATATAATTAAATATTTATCAATTTATAATAGATAAATATTGAACACCACACCCAAGTATGTATCTCTATAATCTCTGACCACAATGCAGGTAAATTGGAAATCAGTGACAACAATGTGGCTGAAAAATTGGGGTGAGGAAAAGATTTCTCAAACAGATTACAAATAACACTAAAGGAAAAATTTGTTTAATTGGACTTCATTAAAAATTGTCTGTCTCACTTTGTCGCCCTCTGTAGAGTGCTGTGAGGTGAGCTCACAGCAACCTCAAACTCCTGGGCTCAGGTGATTCTCTTGCCTCAGCCTCCCAAGTAGCTGGGACTATAGGTTCCCACCAGAATGCTCAGCTTTTTTTTTTTTGGTTGTAGTTGTTATTGTTTGGCGGGTCTGGGCCAGATTCAAACCCGATAGCTCCAGTGTATGTGGCTGGGATCCTAGCCACTGAGCTACAGGCGCCGAGCCTGGACTTCATTAAAATTAATGGGTTACCATAACAAAATATTGTAGAGTTGGTTGCTTAAACAACAGAAATTTATGTTCTCACAGTTCTGGAGATGGAAATCTGAGTTTAGGGTGCTAGCAAAGTTTGGTTCTGATGAGGGATCTTTCTGGTATGCACACAGCTTTCCTGTGGCTCATATGGTAGGTAGAGAGAAATCTCTCTTCCTTTCCTTCCTTTTCTCTTTTTTTCTTTCTTCTTTTCTTTTTTTGAGGCAAGATCTCACTCTTTTGCCCCAGGTAGTGTGCAGTGACTTCATCATAACATGCTACAACCTCAAACTCCTAGGTTCACTTGCTCTTTCTGCCTCAGTCCCCTGACTAGCTGGGATTATAGGCATGTGCCACCACACCTGGTTAATTTTTTCTATTTTTTATTTTATTTTTATTTGCTTATTTTTTTTTTTTTTGAGACAGAGTCTCACTGTGTCACCCTCAGTAGAGTGCTGTGGCGTCATAGCTCACAGCAACCTCAAACTCTTGGGCTTAAGTGATTCTCTTGCCTCAGCCTCCCAAGTAGCTGAGACTATAGGCCCCTGCCACAACGCCCACTATTTTTTGGTTGTAGTTGTCATCGTTGTTTGGCAAGCCCAGACTGGATTTGAACCCACCAGCCCTCGTGTATGTGGCTGGTGCCCTAGCCACTGAGCTACAGGCCCCCACCAATTTTTTCTATTTTTAATAGAGACAGGTTTTACTTTGCTCAGGCTGATCTTGAGTCCCTGAGCTCAAGCAATCCTTCCACTTTGGCCTCCCAGAGTGCTAGGATTATAGGCATAAGCCAGCATGCTAGCTTCTTTTCTTTCTCTTACAAGGCCATAGTTCTGTTGGATGAGGACCCTACTCTTATGACCTCATTTAATCTTAATTATTTCCCAAGGTCTTTTTCTTCATAATAGTCAGAGTTGGGGCCGAGCTTCAGGATATGAATTTGGAGAAACAATAGACATAATGCAGTCCACAGGACCTTGTGCCTAGTTTATATAAAGAACTATAACTCAGTAATGAAAAGAAAGGATAGAAAGCCAATAGAAAAATGGACAAAGGGCTATCATCCCATGACTTCAAGGCTGAAGCAGGAGGATCTCCTGAGGACAGGAGTTCAAGACCAGCCTGGGCCACATAATGAAGCCCCATCTCTAAAATCTATAGGAAAAATTTGGCAGCGCCCGTAGCTCAGTGGGTAGGATGCTGGCCACATACACTGAGGCTGGCAGGTCCAAACCCGGCCCCGGCCAACTAAACAACAATGACAACTGCAACACAAAAATAGCCAGGCACTGTGGTGGGCGCCAGTAGTCCCAGCTACTTGGGAGGCTGAGACAAGAGAATTGCTTAAGCCCAAGAGTTTGAGATTGCTGTGACATCATGGCACTCTACTGAGGGGCGACATAGTGAGATTGTGTCTCAAAAATAAAAATAGATAAATAAAAATTAAAAGTTTAGGAAAATTAGCCACACTTGATGGTACACAATTGTAGTCCCAGCTACACAGAAGGGTAGGGCAGGAGAATCACTTTATCCCAGGAGTTCAAGGCTGCAGTGAGCTATGATCACACCACTGCACTCCAGCCTGGGCAACAGAGTGAGACTCAGTCTTAAAAAAAAGGAAAAAGATTCAAATAGATATTTCACAAAGAACCTGTCTTAACATATGTTAAGTGCTCAACCTCATACTTGTCAGAGAACACAAAGTTAAAATAAGCATACTGACAATTCTTTCTCTTTGGCAGTTTTTGGCCAGGGCCGAGTTTGAACCGGCCACCTCCCGCAAATGAGGCCAACGCCCTACTTCTTTGAGCCACAGGCGCCTCCCCTGACAATTCTTTCTTTCTTTCTTTTTTTTTTTTTTTTTTTTTGAGACAATCTCACTCTGTTGCCTTGAGTAAAGTGCAGTGGTATCATCACAGCTTGCTGCAACCTCAAACTTCTGGGTCAAATGATCATTTGCCTCAGCCTCCTGAATAGCTGGGACTACAGGTTTGGCTAATTTTTCTATTTTTAGTAGAGCTGGTTCTCCTCATGCTCAGGCTTGTCTAGAACTCCTGAGCTCAAGCAGTCCTTCTACCTCAGCCTCCCAGAGTGCTAGGATTACAGGTGTAAGCCACAGCAGCCTGGCTGAATACCGAAAATTATAAGCATTGGTGAGGATGCGGAACAGCTGTAACTTGTACCCACTGTTGGTAGGGATGAAAATGAATAAGTACATTATTTCTAGAAAACCATCAGAATTTCCTAAAACTAAGCATATAGCATGTATGCCTGTGATCAAGCATTTTGACTCCTGGGTGGGAGGAGAGAATATATCCAATAGAAATGCATATTTATATCAGATAAAACAGTTAAGTTTGTAAACTAATCCTAGAAAAAGTGCTACATACCTCAATGTTAAATGTCACTATAGTGACCTTTGAGGTACTCCCCTTGATGACCATAGTGGTATTTAGCAATGAGGTATGAAGCACTTTTTCAAGAATGAGTTTGCGAACTTAATTGTCAGACCTCGTATAATGACAGCTCTGATGGCCATTACAGAAAATGAGTTCTGAATGAGCTTTGAAAGTTAGACTAGGCTTTGGGATCAGTTAATGGCTTCCCAAGGGGGAGTACCTCAAAGGCGACTATGGTGACATTCAGCATTGAGGTAGGTAGCATTTTTTTCTAGGATGAATTTGGGAACTTAATTGTCCCACTTTGTATTATTCAGAAGACATGTACAAACATGTTATAGCAACAGTATTTATAATAACTAAAAACTGGAAACAAATAAGTAATGGTGGCATATTCATATAATTATATACTATAAAAAGCAATTAGAACAAACCATTGCCATATGCAACATGGATAAGTCTTTCAATCATAATGAAGAGTAGAAGTCAGACACAAAAATACATGTATGATTCCATTTTTATGAATTTTTCAAAAGCAAAACTGATCAATGATTTCTATCATCAGGACAGTAGTTATCTGTGGTTGGAGGTAGAGGGATAGTGACTAGGAGGGGGACAAGATGGGATGTCGGTAATGTCTTCTCTCTTGACCTAGATGTTGGTTTAGTTTGCAGATATTCATAGAGCCAAACACCAAGTATGTACTTTTCTGTATGTATGTTTTTCTTCAATAAAAACCTTGATTTAAAGAAATGATAATGTAATTTTTTTTAAATTGGGTGATATGTAACACAGTATTTGTTTCATGGTGTTTTATATATTACCTATATTCTATAAATATTTCATTTCTGTTCAATATTCAAAAAAATATGAAAACAGTCACTGCTTCATTGTTAATTTGAGCATCTCCTGTGCTGAGCTCAGTGCCTGGGACATTATAGATACTTAGTAAATATTCATTCCATGGAACAGAAGCAGGCTGGTAATTTCTTTTTGCCTTCCAGTTTTTTGTTTTTTTTTTTTTTTTTTGCAGTTTTGGGTTGGGGCCAGGCTTGAACCCACCACCTCTGGGATATGGGGCCAGTGCCCTACTCCCTGAACCACAAAGCACTGCCCCCAACAGCCAGTTTTTGACTCAGTTATTTATAAATAATTATTTCTACTCAATTATTTCTAAATAATAAAATATACAAATACAACAATAAATTATTAGCACCCTTATGTTTAATTATAGTGATTCAAATTAAAACCAGCCATTTAGATAAATGTAATGTGGACTTATCAATGTTACATCAATACATTATGCAGTTTTGCAGACATGAAATTTACTAGACTTTCGAATACTCTCAGGTGTCTCACTGTTTTTCATTTGTTTCTGAACAGCTGGAGTCACAGCTGACCTTTTCCATTAAATCTCATGTTCTTTCCTCTGCTCCATGCTGCCTCTTGCCTCTTTCTTGTCTTGCATTTCTACTTTCTATTTTCTTGAGTGTCCTGATTCTTGTTGGCCTTGTAGTTCATTATTGGAAGGTGGTGGGGGTCGGGTGGGGGGGGGATGCTGTAGGCCTTGGGTCTTTGTTCTCATTCCTTCTCCATAGATTTTTCTCTATTTTCTTTCCCCTTCAAAACGTGTGTGCTAAAGTTTCATCATGTTGAAAGTTTCAGGATGTTGAAAATTTAAGAAAACAGAAAAGCTTCACAAACATTTTGATTTCTTTAACATTTGTAGAAAACTTTTCAGAGCAAGAGCCACTATGTCACTGAATAAGAAGATCTTAAATAGAGTTTTACAGTTTTGAAAACACCTTCACAGATCTTTTTCTAACAAGAGCAACCTTATGAGTTGGCATGCTCAAAATTCAGTTGAACAAACAAAAGTCAACTAACAGAAAAACTGACAGCTAACTTCACATTCAATGGGGAAGAATGAAAGCTTTCCTCCTGAAGATCAGGAAAAAGAAAGATATCTATTCTCACTGTTTCAAGTAGGGCAGTTAAACAGGAAAAGGTAATCTGTATCCTAAAGAAGTAAAACTATCTCTATTTGTAGATGACATCTGATATATAGAAAAATCCTGAGGAATTTATCCTCCCCAAAGAAACTCATTGGTGCTAATAAATGAGTTCAACAAAGTTGGAGGATACAAGTTCATTATCTAAAAATCAGTTGCATATATATACTAGCAATAAACAATCTGAATATAAAATGAAGAAAATGTCATTTGCAATAGCATAGGAAAGGATAAAATACTTATGAATAACGTTAGCCAAAGAAAGGCAAGACTTGTACACTGAAAACCACAAAAGATGTTGAAGAAATTAAAGATCTAAGTAAGTGGAAATATGTCTCGTGTTTACGTATTTGAAGACTTAACATTAAGTTAGCAGCATTCCCCAAATTGATCTACGGATTTGGTGCATTCCCTATCAAAATTCAACTATCATTTTCTTCAAAAATGGACAAGCCAATCTTATAATTTGTTTGAAATTGCAAAGCCATTTTGGGCCATGACAATCTTGGGGAATAAAGAACAAAATATGAAGATTCACACTTCCAATTTCAAAACTTACTGCAAAGCTATGGTAATCAAGATGGTGTGGCATTGGCATTAGGACAGTCATATAAACTAATGGAATCAAAATGAGAGTTCAAGTTCAGAAGTAAACCATACATTGTGGTCAGCTGATTTTTGTCCAGGGTGCCAAGACCATTCAATGAGGAAAGAATAGTCTTCTGATAAATGGTGCTAGGACAACTGGATATCTACATTAAAAAGAATCAATTTGGACTCCTACCTCTCCACATGCCAAAATTGACTCAGAATGGATGAAAAGCCTAAATCTGTTAAATTCTTAGTAGGAAGCATAGGTGAAAATCTGCATGACCTTGGATTAGGTGATGTTCTTTTTTAGGTATGACACAAAAGCACCAGCAATGTGAAGACAACCCACAGCAAAGGAGAAAATATTTGCAAATCACATCTGATAAGTACACATACATATTTGCACAGTGTATGAATACTAATATATAATGTAGTATCTAGAATATACAAAGAACACTTATAATCTAGTAGTAATAAGACAACCCAATTTAAAAATGGGCAAAATATTTGAATAGACATTTCTCCAGAGAAGATATACAAATGACCTATAAGCACATGCAAAGATGCTCAGAATCCTGGTTACTGGGGAATTACACCTCAAAACCACATTGAGAGATGCCACTTCACACTCACTAAGATGGCTATACTTAAAAAACACAGTTTTTTTGTTTGTTTGTTTTTGAGACAGTCTCACTTCGTTGCCCCCAGTAGAGTGCCATGGCATCAAAGCTCACAGGAACCTCAAACTTTTGGGCTCAAGATACTCTCTTGCCTCAGCCTCCCAAGTAGCTGGGACTATAGGCGCCCCCCACGACACTTGGCTAATTTTGGAGATGGGGTCTCAGCTCTGGCTCAGGCTGGTCTCGAACTCCTAAGCTCAGGCAATCCACCCACCTTGGCCTCCCAGAGTGCTAGGATTACAGGCGTGAGCCACTGTGCCCGTCCTTAAAAAGAATAAGTTTTGATGAAAAAGTAGAGAAATTGGAGCCGTCATTTATTTAGGTGGGAATGTAGAACAGTACGGCTGTTGTGGAAAATATCTTGGCAGTTCCTCAAAAAAGCTATACATAGAATGACCTAGCAATTCTACCCCTAGGTAGAACTGAAAACATCTGTTGATACATAAATGTGTACATGGATGTTCACAGCAGCAGTGTCTCTAATAGTCAAAAAGTGGGAACAACCCAAATGTCCATCTGATGAAGTGATAAACAAAATGTGGACTATCCAAACAAAGGAATGTTACTCAACCGTAAAAGGAATAAAGTACTGTTGTTATGGTACAATATGGACGAATCTTGAAAATATGCTAAATGAAAAGCTAGTCACAAAAATGACACATTTTATGATTCAGTTTATATGAAACCACTAGAATAGGCAAATTCATAGAGATAGAAGGTAGATTAGTGGTTACCAAGGAATAAAGGGAGGGGAGAATTGAGACTAACTCATAGTAGGCTTAGGGTTTCTTTTTGGGGTGATGGAAGTTTTCTGGAATTAGATGGTGGTGGCAACTCTCCAACACAGTGAATATATTAAAAATCACCAAAGTGTACTCTTTAAAATGATGAGTTTTATGTTATATGAAATATATTTTAGAAAATGTTAAAATCCAGTTAACATTTATTGTATATATACCACATGGCACAGGGGAGTCAGAACATAGAATCAGGTGAAGAAGTCAGGGTATTCCCTTAAGTCTATTGCAAGGCACCTTGTAATAAGGAGTAAGAAGACTGTTAAAGAAGCATGAACAAAGGAGATGATTCAATCATACTAGGAACCAGGGAATTTTATAAACTTGATTTTGCATGGTGGGAAAGATTTTGTTAGAAGGAGTTAGGAATTTGGAATAGAAGTTAGAAGGAGTTTGGAATTGGGAATTAAGGCAGAAAGGATAGTGTGAGTGAAGGCTTGGAGTTTGGAATATGAAGTACACGGAATTGAGGTAGAGTATTGAGGTAGGAAAATAAGGATAGGTCCTGCATTGAAGGAGAGAGGCCCAAGATTCAAGAGTGCCAGGATTGGGCAGGGATCACAGTTCCAGGGGAGAGACCCTTCTGCCTCTCACACATGTGGGATGCATACCTTAAGATGCTTCTGTGACATTAAGAGTATGAGTGCTGGCTGAGCTTAGTGGCTTAACAACTACAATCCTAGTATACTGGGAGGCTGAGGCAAGAGGATCACTTGAGCTCAAGAATTTGAGGCTGCAGTGAGCTAGGCTGACACCAAGACTCTTTAGCCTGGGACAACAGAATGAGACTGTCTCAAAAGAAAAAAGAAAGAAAGAAAGAAAAAGGCTGGGCATGGCAGCTCATGACTGTAATTCTAGCATTCTTGGGAGGCTGAGGCCAGTGGATTGCTTGAGCTCAGAAGTCCAAGGCTAGGCTCAGTGCCTGTGACTCAAGCGGCTAAGGTGCCAGCCACATACACCTGAGCTGGTGGGTTCGAATCCAGCCCAGCCCTCCAGACAACAATGACGGCTGCAACCAAAAAATAGCCAGGCATTGTGGTGGGCGCCTGTAGTCTGAGCTACTTGGGAGGCAGAGACAGGAGACTGGCTTGAGCTCAGGAGTTGGAGGTTGCTGTGAGCTGTGATGCCATAGCACGCCTCCCACAGCGACAGCTTAAGGCTTTGTCTCAAAAAAAAAAAAAAAGTAGTTCAAGGCTAGTCTGAGCAGGAGCAAGACCCTATCTCTACTAAAAGTAGAAAAACTAGCCAGACATGGTGGCATAGGCCTATAGTCCTAGCTACCAAGAGGCTGAGGCAGGAGGATCTCTTGAGCCCAGGAGTTTGAGGTTGCAGTGAGCTATGATGCCATGGCACTTTAGCATAGGGCAACAGAATGAGACTCAGTCTCATAAAGGAAAATTCTACTGATCTGGTGTTACAGTAAGTGTTTAGTAAATGCTTTACGGAAAAGAAAGAAAAGAATATGAATGTTGTGATACTTAGATCTGACAAAACTATACATTATAATATGCCATACATGTTAATTAAAACATGGTGTTAGTACAGAAAACAGACAATTAATGGACTAGAACAACCAAACCAGAGATGGAACCACATACTCTTGAGAACTTAATATGTGAGATTTGGAGTCACCAGGGAAAACTGGAAATCACTTAGTGATGGTATTGTGTTTTACATTTTGGTGTGTTTCATTTAGTTTGCTTGCTATTCTTTTTCTTTTCCTCTTTTTCTTTTCTTTTTTTTTTTTTTTTGAGAAACAGTCTTGCTCTGTTGCCCAGACTGAAGTACATGATCATAGCTCACTGCAACCTCGAACTCCTAGACTCAAGTGATCCTTCCACCTCAGCCTTCCTGGTAGCCTGGATTACAGGAAGTCATTGTACCTGGCTATTTTGTTATACTTTAAAACAATCATGCTTGTAAAGTATAATTTAAATACATGTGTATAATCTTATGATATTATCCTTCCCTTAATGCATTATGAGGATTTTGATAGCTATTTCTTAGTTAAGTGGATCTCTGTGTTATAGTTTACATAACCATTACTTGAAATAGGAGTTTTACATTGCTCTTAATTTATCGCTGATAAAATAATGCTATAGGGAACAATTATACATAAAAATCTACTATATTTAAAATTATTTCACTGAGGCAAGGTTTATTTATAATAAAAACAATTCCAAAATTCAGAATTGTAAATAGTGAAGATGTTTCCCTCACATTTCTTATAGCACTGGTGGCCCCCGTTAACAGTAGTGTATATTTGTTTTATTAAAGACAAAAAAAAAAAAACTTTGCTTACTGTTTTGTAACTTTTTAAACACCTAGCACTGTATTGTAGACATTTTGCCTTGTCAGTACATACAGAGGTACCTTGGCCTTTTAAATGACTCCCTAGTTGTCATTCTTTTAACCATGGCACTTATTTATGGCATTAGTTTAGGTCTAGGTTGCTTGATGTTTTTCTTTTTTTTTTTTTGAGACAGAGCCTCAAGCTGTTCTCCTGGGTAGAGTACTGTGGCATCACAGCTCACAGCAACCTCCAACTCCTGGGCTCAAGCAAGACTCCTGCCTCAGCCTCCCAAGTAGCTGGGACCACAGGCGCCCACCACAACACCTGGCTATTTTTTGGTTGCAGCCATTATTGTTGTTTGGCAGGCCGGACTGGATTCGAACCTACCACCTTAGGTGTATGTGGCTGGCGCCTCAGCCACTTGAGCCACAGGCACTGAGCCACGTGTGATTTTTTTCTAATACAAATAATTCTTTATTGACTATATGATATATAATAATAGCTATGATTTATTAGGTATTTTCCCTGTATCAGGTATGTGAGGACTGTTTCAGTTTATCCTTACTGTTGTGTATATATGAGTGGGAGTGCATTTCTTCCTATTTTTTCATGTTTTCATTTATACCCACAGAGAGGATAGAACTTTCTTGCCTCTTAAGAGAGAAAGAAAAACAACTTCTTACTCTTCTTTTCATTCATTTATTACTATTTTCTTGGTAAAGACAAAGTCTTACTTTGTTGCCCAGGCTGATCTTAAACTACTGGTCTCAAGTGATCCTTTCTACTCGGCCTCCCAAAGTGCTAGGATTACAGGCATGAGCCACCACACCTGGCCGAATAATCTCTTCCTCTTCTTAGGAGGAAGAATTGCTAATGTGAGGGTCACTACGGGATATTCATGCCGAAGGAGTTGTAGGTTTTAGCCTCCCTCTTACTTCCTGTGTCCACCTGGCATGCCAATATGGTCAGCATCCTTGAACTGACCTTTCAGAGGGAGATCTCCCCATTCTCCTAGTTCTCTGTTATTCCCACAGCCCGAATGAAGACTGCTTTGGGAGCAGACTAAGGTTCTGCAGACCTAGCTCTCTCTTTTCTGATTGGTGTTCCTCAAAATGGAAGAACCAAGGTCTTTGTTGCATGGGTATAGGGCCTCATTTTGACAGTGTACCTTAACTACATTTTTCAGTTTCAACATTTATCCCATCTTTGCAATGGGAATTATTAGAGATTTTCCAGACATTAAAAAAATCAAGATATTATTTCTCAATTATATTGAGGTATAACTTACATGAAATAAAATGTGGTCGAACTATATAGTATTTCCATTGCAAAAACTTCCCTCCTGATTTCTTCACTGTCAATTTCATAACCTGCCCCAGGCAACCACTGATTTTTTTTTTCATTTGTATAAATTAAGTTTGCTTCCTCTGGAATTCCATCTATATGCAAGATGAATAAAGTAAGATAAATTCATTTTGTGTATGTGTGTGTGTGTGTGTGTCTGGCTTCTTTACTCAGCATTGTTTTTGAGATTCTCCCATGTTACATATATCAGTAGTTTCTTTTTAATTGCTGAATTATACTCTAGTGTATGGTTATACCACACTTTGCTTATCCATTCATCTTTTGGTGGACATTTGTGGTGTTTCTAGTTTTTGGTTCTATGAATACAGCTGCTATGAACATTTTCATACTGGTCTCTTTTATGAGATCTTTCTCTTGATTAAAAACCTAGGTATCCACTTGCTGGGTTACATTAACTTCATAGCAGCGGTTCTCGATCTGTGGGTCGTGACCCCTTTGTAACAATGAAAATACACTGCGCCATTAGGAAGGTTGAGAACCACTGTTTTATAGGAAACTGCATCACATCTTTGCCAACATTTAATCTTGTTGGCATTTTACATTTTTCTTTGCAACTTTTATTTTCCAAAATACCAAAATGGGAATTTATTTTTTCTTCAATATCAACTTGTAAAGGAATTTTAAGGCCCTAAGGGATAACAGGAGGTTCATCTGTGTGAATGGTTATTGGTCTGAGATGGAGAATATCAAGGTTACTTGAGAGATAACTAGAAAACTTTGGGAAAAGACTTAGAAGTCTAACTTATTTCTACCCAATCACTCCTAGTCCCACATGACTTAAGAATTTTAATAGAAGTTATTGTAAGAATTCAGAGCATTGAGGGATTCCATAGGCCTGCAGAAGGGTATCACTGATAGCCTTTCTTGCCTTGCTCTAAGCTGGCACCATCCGGTGAAACTTTCTGCACTATTCACTAACCACTAGACATATGTGACTATTAAAGTTAATTAAAATTAAATCCCCCCAATTTTTTGCAAAGAGTGCAAATTCTCTTTCTGCACTTTGAAGGCTCTCAGATATGTAATGATATAATCATTACACTAAAGTTTCCATTAAAGGCTTGTTGAAATTTTCATTCTTTGGAGTAGCAATGAGTTTATGATTTTTGACATTTTATGTTATTATAATGAAGAAATTTCTACAGCCTACGGACAGTTAAATGTTCTAGTAACTCAGACAGCTGAGTTAATATAAAACTACCTGTCAATTTTTGTATTTTCGTTTTGTAATAGCTACATAGACCTAGTGGTTGGCTTTTATTATTATTTCCTAGAGGCAAGGTCAAAGTTAGAAAAATTGTGGAATTTTCCCTTGGCATTACTGTGATGAGTAGACAGCTACTATTTATAGGGACTTGTACTTTGTTGAAAAAACTGAGATACCCCGCTTAGCTTCTCATAAAAACACAGATGCTTTCAGATTCCAGTAGGGAGCCTTTTGCTCACAGCATCTGTTTTACTTGGCCAGCCGGATGACTTTTACAGATTTTTCCACTCTTTTTTGAAGGACACTTGACAAGTAAACAAGTTTATAAATGAAAAGGTTAACGTTGTGTTTTGTGACTCTTTTATTACTTTGGCTATATCAGTTCTGTGTTTTGAACTATTAGGTCTTTTTAGCTCAGTTGTGCCTTTCACTCCTAAGTAACCTTGAGATGGTCGATTTTTGTGTACGTGTTTTTTGAATTGTTCATTCTGCAGCTGAGACAAATTGATATTGATCTGTAAGTTTTCATGTTCAACAAATGTGTGCTGGGCCCTTGTGCTAAACCCTGGCAGCTATGGGCATGAGCAGGTCTGAATCCTTGAGAAGCTCATTGTCTGATATGCAGTGCAAACATGTAAACAGACAGTAAAAATGTACTCGGGCTTCCATTAGAAATTTATTTTATCAGCTTAATGGGGAGGGGGAGGGGTCAGAAAGGCCTCCTAGGAGAAGTAATGTCTAAGCTGAGAATTGCAAATGAGTAGGAGTTGGCCAGGCAAGGGGCACAGGGTTAAGAGCGAGAGAATATAAAGAAGCTTGCAGGTGAAAGAGACCCTGGGAACATAGGAAACCAAAAAAGTTCAGTACATTTTTGTTAGATTGCTGGTCAAGCTGTGATCTTGGGCAAAATGCTGTCTCATTCAGAAAGCAGATATGTGTGCTAGAATTTGTTAGTCCCATGTGCTAAATTAGTGATTTCCTAACATTTGATCATGAATTCCAGAAGTAATGAAAATTAGGGGGCGGTACCTGTGGCTCAGTGAGTAGGATGCCAGCCCCATATACCGAGGGTGGCGGGTTCAAACATGGCCCCGGCCAAACCGCAACAAAAAATAGCCGGGTGTTGTGGTGAGAGCCTGCAGTCCCAGCTACTCAGGAGGCTGAGGCAAGAGAATTACCTAAGCCCAAGAGCTGGAGGTTGCTGTGAGCTGTGACGCCATAGCGCTCTATCGAGGGCAACAAAGTAAGACTCTGTCTCTAAAAAAAAAATTTTTTTTATTATGTACCCGCAATGTATATCCATATTGTATATAAATAATAGATAGTACAAGTAATTTATATATAGTAAAACATACCCAAAGGATGAGCTAAAGATTAAGTGTATAATTCTCATAATATTTATTAAATATGGAAAGCAAAGCAGTAGTACATCATTATTCTTTAAAATCTTGATTTAACATTTTGTGATACAACTGTTCAGAGGGCTGTTTCCAAATGCATTTTATTTTAATATTTGACTTTTTTTTTTTTTTTGAGACAGAGTCTCAAGCTGTCGCCCTGGGTAGAGTGCTGTGGTGTCACAGCTCACAATAACCTCAAACTCATGGGCTCAAGCAATTCTCGTGCCTCAGTCACTCCTGATATTTGACTTTAATGGCAGTCAAACCATGGATGAAAATGGGGGAATTTAGCTGTACTTTCAAAATCATGATACTTCTTTTCCCCCCAAAATCTAACTACTGTTTATGAAAACCTTTTATTGAGATGTGGCTGTAAATTTCCATCTGTCTACTAGTTTTTCTCACAGATTAATCCAAATGTTTTGTAGTTTAATAGTGCCAATAAAAGGGTTTTAAAAAGTGACTGAAAGGGCGATGCCTGTGGCTCAGTGTAGGGTGCCAGCCCCATATACCGAGGGTGGAGGGTTCAAACCCGGCTCCGGCTGAACTGCAACCAAAAAATAGCAGGGCGTTGTGGCGGTAGTCCCAGCTACTTGGGAGGCTGAGGCAAGAGAATCACTTAAGCCCAGGAGTTGGAGGTTGCTGTGAGCTGTGTGACACCCTAGCACACTCTACCAAGGGCGACAAAGTGAGATTCTGTCTCTACAGAAAAAAAAAAAGAAAGAAAGAAAGTCACTCAAAGTCTTCAGTTGGATTTTTTTTTTTTTGTTTGAAGTTTTTGGCCAGGGCTTTTGAACCCACAAACTCTGGCCAATTGAGATGGCAACCCACCCCTATGAGCCACAGGCACCACCCCATTTGGATTTTTTCTTTTTTTAAGGTTAGAATTTGTTTCTAACTCTTTGAAACATGTAGACATGAGTTTTGGATTTTTTTTTTGTCTTTAGATAATACACATTGTTTTCAATAAGTGATGG
>CAUYQV010008515.1:0-22121 GCA_963574575.1 Galagoides demidoff | reverse complement strand
GGTAGGGAGGCTGGTGGGGAGGCTGGTGGGGAGGCTGGTGGGAAGCTGGTAGGGAGGCTGGTGGGAGGCTGGTGGGAAGCTGGTAGGGAGGCTGGTGGGGAGGCTGGTGGGGAGGCTGGTGGAGACACTGGTGGGGATGCTGGTGGGGAGGCTGGTGGGGAGGCTGGTGGGGAGGCTGGTGGAGACACTGGTGGGGAGGCTGGTGGGAGGCTGGTAGGGAGGCTGGTGGGAGGCTTGTGGGAAGCTGGTAGGGAGGCTGATGGGGAGGCTGGTGGGAAGCTGGTGGGGAGGCTGGTGGGAGGCTGGTGGGGAGGCTGGTGGGAAGCTGGTGGGGAGGCTGGTGGGAAGCTGGTAGGGAGGCTGGTGGGAGGCTGGTGGGAGGCTGGTGGGGATGCTGGTGGGGAGGCTGGTGGGGAGGCTGGTGGAGACACTGGTGGGGAGGCTGGTGGAGATGCTGATGGGGAGGCTGGTGGAGACACTGGTGGTGAGGCGGTAGGAAGCTGGTGGGAAGCATGCCCAGGCTTCCAGGGGACGCAGCATGTGGAGCAGGAGGTGTGTGGCCTGCAGAAGGCTCACCACCCACTCACACCGTCTGGGGCCAGGAGCTGCAGGCTGTGTGTTCCATCGACAGGCTCTGCTCCACCGGCCAGGGCCTGGTCTCATCCCACCAAGGAGACTTGGGGCTCCTCTTTTTCTGAGACAAGGTATGTGGTGAAGGCGTGTTTTTCCGTGGCTGCTTTTGGAGTGTGTGGAGCAGCAGTGAGTGCTGAGATTCTCCTGGTTCCAGGGAGGGAAGGTCGGAGTGCTGAGAAATCTGACACAAACACTTGGCTTTTGTTTCCGGGCACAGCCCTTCTTTTCTACCCACTGGGCTTTGGTGACAGTGTGGTCTGGCTCCACAGGTGTCAAAAGTTTGAATTTATGCAAAGACTTTCAGTTCTCAGGTACCAAGGGCCTCAACAAGCTTCCTCTCATTTGTGTCCAAGAACTTATTAAATTTCACGTTGCCAAATGGGTATTGGGTGATGGCAGAAATAAAGATGTATCAGACATTTGTTTTATTATTTTTGTTTGGGATTTATTTTACTTTAGAACACTGTTACCTAAAACAAAGTTCTTTTAAACCTCAGTCTTATAACATGTTCTTTGAAAAAGGTGTTTCATTTTCAGAAAAGTTTGGCAAAGGCTGCATTTCCTATACCTCTTTTGAACATCAACTCACAATTTAGATTAAGGGCTCTGAGACGGCCGGCATTAAACAACCACATGGACAGGGTCTCCTCAAGTCGTCAGTGCACAAGATCCTGGGCTCTTGTTTAGTGCATTTTGTCACTTTTCTACGTGGCTTTGAACATCCAGGGGACAGGCTTCTGTGAGGTCTGTTCTAACATGCACAGACCATGCAAACCTCCCCAAGTCTCACTGCAAGATGGTTTGGGGAATGGACCATAGGGCTTTTCCTGGCCCTGGAGAGAGGATCTTATTCTGTTTTGCACTGATCTTCCTTTTCCATTTTTACCCTGCCTCTAATTAATTTTTCTTATTACTATTCACCCTGTTTCTTGATATGTTGCCTCAGATGAAAGTAGGTAATTAGTTCTTTTTTTTTTATTGAATGGTAACTATGTACATTAATGCATTTCTGGGGTACAGTGTGGTGTTTTCACATACAATTTGAAACATTTCATCAAACTGGTTAACATAACCTTCATGTCATTTACCTAGTTATTGTGCCAAAATGTTTATATTCTACACTTAGAAAGGTTCACTTGTACCCTTGTAAGACAAACCACAGAAGTGATCCCTCCAATCCTCCTCCCTCTACCCATTCCCCCCTCCCTTCTCCCTCCCCTCTCCCCGTAATAGGTAATTAGTTCTTTATCTTCTTTTTAAAAGTATTTCATCTGGTTTCCAGCTCGGGGCTAATTATGGCATCTTGAGTTTCTCCTTTGAAATAAATCTATGGTAAATCCTGCCAGATCCCCACTGCTTTGGGCTAAAGTGAGAAGCTCTATATTCCTAATTATTTCTCCTCACTTTAGATTCATAACATTTGTGATACAAGTGGGGAGAGGAATTATGTGGCTAACAAAGTAAGACACAGACATGATAACTTCAGGTTATTTCTACTTGTCAGGAGATTGCTTTACCTGGGCCAATTATTTGGCCTCTCTGAGATTCAGTTTTCTCATCTGTAAAATGGGGGGCATAACATCATCTAACAAAATTGTAGTGAGAAAGAAATGTGGTAATCAATGTCCAACATTTAGAAAAATTACTGGCACAGAGCTTTAATAGCAATAATAATAATAATGATAATAATCATATTGGGCATGATCGCTCATGCTGTAGTCCCAGCTACTCAGGAGGAGGCTGAGGCAGGAGGATGTCTTGAGGCCAGGAATTTGGAGTTGCTGTGAGCTATGATGGTGCCACTGCACTCTAACCTGGGTTACAGAGTAACCATCTCTAAAATAATAATAATAATTACAAAGTAATTTTACTCCTAAAATACACTTAAGTGAGTTTTCCTAAATTGACACTGATTAATTATTTTATCTCAGGCTTTACTCAATAAAACCAATGATGATAAATTTCAGAAAATAGAGTGTTATTTATTCACCAAGCCTTTCTGGCTCTTTTAACTTTATTTTGGAGATCAAAAATGCTTCTGCGGTGGACAGAAGCAGAGCATCCAAGGGGGGTCCAGAGGCTGGGGGCTTGGTTCCCAGTCCCCACTTCCTACTGACACGCTCCTGGGACAGTCCCCAGGTGATCAGTGCTGACGTGCACAAAGGGCCCAGTGTGTGCTGGGCACAGTTCAAAGCACTTTTCCTGCCATCACCATTGGGACGCAGGACACAGAGGTGCCAAGAGGCTACAGGCCCTCCATCACTACTGGGTCTCAATGTCATTCTGAAGTTCTAACACCTCTGCACGCTCTACTCACTGGGGTCAGGTGGGAGCATGTGTATAAAAAGCATGTTGGAAATGGCCCCATTCTGGGGGATGAAAGCAGGAGGCCCTTAAGCCCTCACTTTAGCTTCTGGTTGATGTGTGATCCTCTTGCATTGGGAGGAACTGACAAGAAGCATTGTTGAGTGATATTCCAACTCCCACCCTCCACCTCTGTGCTCCCCCATCGGGACCTGATTGGCAGGGTGGGAGGAGACCTGGAGAGCCCCCAAACACGTCATTTAGGGAGCCACCTGTGTGCCTTTGGCTTTGGCTTTGGGTTTTGTACTGGGTCCCCACCAGCCAATGTGGGTGGTTAGAACTGGAAGGGAATGTCTCCATCCTCTGATCTGGAGAAGCTGAAGTATCAGTGAGCAGAGCCCCAGGGGTACCAGGAGGCATCTCTGGTGCCATGCATGGGGGGGCCTGGAATGCTTCCTGCCCCATCCAAACGGCTCAGCCCTAGTTTGTCTCAAGATATCAACGTCCACACACCCTTCATTTGAAAAAGGAATTACTGACTCTTAAAAATATTAAGCCCAACCCCTCCATATCTCTGTATTCCTACCAGATCTTGTCAGGCTTCTGTTCTCCACATTTGCACCTGGTCAAATCAATCTGTCACTGCCAAGTTGGTCTCTCTTTTCACTGTGTGTGTCCCTGAAGGAGAAAGAGTTTATCTTTTTTTGTGCCCCCCGCAAAGATGATCAACGTATTAAGCTAGAATTTATGCATTTCCATTGACTGTCCTCTCTTATAAACGGTCCCAGGATTCTCTTGTCGCCAATGTGCCTTTTAAGAAACTATTTGCAGAGTTCTGGGTACGCGAAAATCACCATCTCAGAAAACTCTTTGAGTGTGAATTTGATTTTCAATACATCAAAAAAACAATTTAGTACTTGGAAGATAGCTTCTCTGACATGAATGATGTGTACCTTTAAAACATGGGTTGCTTGAGAGGGTGGTAAGTCATCGGGAAGGGACGCTGAGATGAGAACGTGGCTCTCTAACAGGGCAGCGCAGCATGATGGACGCTTCAATGCTGCCTTGCTTGTTTAAAAACATCAGTTCTGTTACTTCAGAATTTTCCTTTCTACTGCCTTCCCAATCACACAAGCTACATGATGTCTAACCGGGCATACCCGGCAGTTCTACAAAAGTACAGGCTGTCCTCAGATCTGGGTTGAAAGCAAGAACTTAAACTTCATCTCTCCAAGTGCTGGTGAGGTGGGTCTGACACGGCCCCACCTGTGTGGGGAACACTAGAAACAGGCAGAGTTCCCACATTTTTAAAGTTGAATTTTTCACTCTCTTCTCTGGAAGAAATATGGAAAGGGCCAAAGGAAAGTGCTTTTTTTTGTTTGTCTGCAGAAAAATTACCTTTAGGTTTCCTTTTTCCAATATTGCCACCTGTGAAACTATCTTTTTTTTTTTTTTTTGAAACAAAGTCTCGCTTTCTCTCCCCCTGGTAGAGTGCTGTGGTGTCACAGATCACAGCAACTTCAAACTCTTTGGGCTCAAGTGATCCTCTCGCTTCAGCCTCCCAAGTAGCTGGGAGTACAGGCACCCACCACAATGTCCGGCTATTTTTAGAGATGGGATCTCACTCTTGCTCAGGCTGGTCTTGAACTCCTGAGCTCCGGCACCACCGGCCTCGGCCTCCCAGAGTGCAGGGTGTTATAGGTGTGAGCTACTGTGCCTGGCCTCTGTTAAACAATCTTTAAGGTGATCAGATTTCCTATCAAGCCTGCTGCACTTTCAGTCTAAAAGCAAAATTCTGAAGTATGTGTTAAACATGGGCTGGGTGGTGGCTCTCACCTGCAATCCAGCTCTCTGGGAGGCTGAATTCTGAAGTATGTATTGAATATGAGCGGGTATGGTGGCTTACACTTTGCCACCCAGCTCTCTGGGAGGCTGAGGCAGGTGGATTGCTTGAGCTCAGGAGTTTGAGACCAGTCTGAGCAAGAGTGAGACTCTGTCTCTACTAAAAACGGAAAAACTAGCCAGGTGTTCTGGTGCATGCCTGTAGTCCCAGCTGCTTGGGAGGCCGAGGCAAGAGGATCTCTTGAGCCCAAGAATTTGAGGTTGCTGTGAGCTATGATGATGCCACAGTACTCTATCCAGGGTGGCAAAGTGAGACTCTGTCTCAAAAAAAGAAAAAGAGTATTGAAAATGATAAATGGTCCTGTTATTATCGTGTGGATGCTTGATATATTCTGGCACTGTGCTAAAAGTTAAAATCATTCACTAATTTAAAAATTAGTTGCTTTTTGCCTGAGCCTGTGACCGAGTGGGAGTGAAGTGCAGCGGCTGTTGTTGCCAACCTTTTCTCCTCCCCACGGTCCAGTCAGCAGGTTGATTATGCCGGCCGAGACCTGTCTCTTATTTAGTTCTGGGGGAGCGCCTGGCCGACATGAGTGACATAGAGGAGAACAACTTCGAGGGCAGAGAGTGTCGCTCTCAGTCAAAATCTCCAACGAGAACTCCTGCTCGTGTAAAATCAGAGAGCAGGTCAGGATCTCACAGTCCATCAAGGGTTTCGAAACACTCTGAATCCCATTCTCGATCAAGATCAAAATCCAGGTCAAGGTCCAGGAGGCTTCTCGTAGACGTTACACTGGATCCAGATCCCACTCTCAGTCTCACAGGAGACGATCTCGGAGTAGGTCATATACACCAGAACACTGGCGGCGAAGGAGCCAAAGTCATTCTCCAGTGTCTAACCGGAGAAGACATACAGGCAGCAGGGCAAATCCCGATCCAAACACAGGTCTTGGCCTGTTTGGCCTGTTTGTACACAACAGAGGGAGATCTCCGTGAAGGATTTTCTGGATATGGACCCTTAAGTGGTGTTAATGTGGTTTATGATCAGACAACTGATCTTGAGGATTTGCTTTTGTGTATTTTGAGAGAAGAGATGATTCAAAAGAGGCTATGGAAAGGGCTAATGGAATGGAGCTGGATGGCAGAAGAATTCGTGTGGATTATTCTATCACCAAGAGAGCGCACACACCTACACCTGGCATCTACATGGGCAGACCAACTCATAGTGGTGGTGGCGGCGGCCGCAGAGGTGGTGGAGGTGGTGGCAGACATCGAGATTCTTACTACGACAGAGGATATGATCGTGGGTATGACGGATATGAAGACTATGATTTCCAGTACAGAAGAAGATCACCTTCTCCTTACTATAGTCCATACAGTTCACAAGCAAGATCTCGTTCCTACAGTCCAAGGTGTTATTGATAATAGAATGGTTGCAGTTAAGGACATTTTTCTTTGTATTTTCTTTTTTCTGTCTTTTTTTGGTGTAATTCTGGATTTCCCCGCACTTCTGCTCCTTAAAAAGAGCCCTTAAAAAAATCTGCGGCTTATTTAGCATCTACACTTTCAGTTGTGTTGCTGTTTTCCACTCTTTTTATCATACTCTTAAAGGTGTAATTGTTGTCATTTTGAGTAGTTGAACATCTTGAGTAAAAGAGGAATCCCAGTGTTACGCTTCGTAAATGATTTTTCTTTGCTTTTACGAAGTTAACTCCTAGCTAATCAAAGGAGGAAGGAAATGATCTTTTAAAAGCTTCTTTTGTGTTAGATATTGTATCAGAGATCTACATTTATGATGGACTCCTTTTCTTTTTAACTTTCTTTTGGGGAAGTTGGTAACACACACATTAGTTCAGTCATATCAGGTTTGTCTGGGGTGGTGTGGAACAAATCGTTGAGTTTAGGAAGTTTGAAGCTATAGAAGAAAACACTTGGACATTTCTTTGGAAGAACGGAGTTTTGAACCTTAAATTAACTTATTTTTCAGAGATGAAAAGCTTGTGGACTTCCGCATAAAACATGTATTTGAAACATATCTGTTATACCTTAAAAACTTAAAAGTGTGATTTTGTGTTAAACTTATCGAAGTTAAAGTATTCCCTGAATCAGTAAAGGTCAACCTTTATTTATTACCTAGAGCAAGTGTATAATTTGCTGTTAGAAATTTTGGTATTGGGACAATAGCTAAGCAGGTTATTGCATAGTATAGAGTCCTTAGAAGATACTTGTGGGGATATGTAGTCTTTCAAATAAAAGTTAATTTCTTTGAAAAAAATAAAATTAGTTAATTCATTATCTCATCGTTTTTTTTCATTCATTTAACACCGATCTTGAGGAACTGTGATAGGCGCTGTTTAAGGTCAGCCCGTATCTCAGTCCTTGCTTACATGAAATAGTCTAGCAGAAAGGCAAGAATTACCAAGAAAATGTGTCTAAAATTATTATAATTTAGTTGCTCTGAAATGGCAAATTCAAAAAATACAACAAATGAATGGTTAGTTTCCCGCGTAGATGCGAGATGAAATGAAATACTTATAGACACCATTACACAGAGAGTCATAAATTTTAAATGTAAGCAATTATCTAAATTCAACATAACAAACACTTCACCTATGCACCACTTCATTTGCTGGTCAATTACTGGGGGTGCTGAGTTGTGTCAGCCTACAGAAAAGAGCTGTAGTTGCTGAACAAAACAATTCATTCTAGCTTTCAAGTTTTTGACTTGAATTTCTGAGTTTTTCCTTGGAAAGAAAGTAATTTCATGTTAGGGCAGAGCGGCACCAGAGTTGTCATTTGAATTTATCATTAAAGGCAGTCAAAACATTAAAAAAAGGGAAAGTACATTCAGTGGTTTCAGTGAGGTGAGTGCGGAAGGGCAGTGAGATGAATGAATCAATGGACCCGTGAGACGGACTGTCGCCTTGTTGCTCAGGGTCTATTAGGCTGTTCCGTATCATGTGGCCTTTGCCTGCCTTCTCAGAGGAGGCTGTGGAGACCCTCTTCCCTCCAACCCTTTCCCTCTCTCCGTGTGGCCCAGATTTGATCCTCTCAACAAGGGAACTCTGTGCATATCTCCCCCTCTCCAACTCAGGAGAGCACAAAATATGGATGTTGGAGGTTCCCATATGGGAGTTTGAAGTCTTTAAGCCCCAGTACCATTTCCCTAGAGAAGGGGTATACCCCACTGGACACCATTATACAGAGAGCATACACTTCCATAAATTTTCAAATTTCACTGAGCCACTGATAATTAAGCAGGCTAATGAACCATCGTAATGTCTGGTGTGATTCCCATGGTACACATATAAATCTCAGTTGTTTGTGCTAGGTGTATGAAAGATGTGTATGATGCAGATTGTCAATAAAGTTAAAATTCTGTCTTGCAAAAAAAAAGAAAGGCAGAAATTAAAACAAACAATCAAAGAAAAAGCAAAGGGTGCTGTGGATTCCCCTAGTCTCTGTCTGCACCACCATTCCATAACCTTTACATGAGCCTGTTAACACACCCCTTGTGCAGATGAGCGGACTGAGGTGGGGACCAACTCAGAGCAAGAAGTTTGCAGACCTAGGTTAAGGTTAATCAAGATCTGCTTTTTAAAAACCCTTCCTTCCCCTCCCTGGCTTGGAACTTCTGTCCTAAAGATTCCAGATGGAATCTGATTTTTGGAGACCTTAGAATTGGCTTAGGTTTAGCTGCTCTGGAACGCGAGGCTGATGTCAGGGGGAGCACAGTCCTGGGTGAGGGGTGGCACACCCTGCGAAGAATGTAGAGTAAGTAGCCAGCACAACAGTGAGAGTTCGTGATCATTTTCTAAGTGTCCTTGGGTTTTTCATGTGCCATAAAATTGCATTGTTCTGGAATAATCCTACAGTCAGGTAAAAACTTCTGTGAAAATATGAAACAGAGAAGCCCTAATGCAAGTTTATAAACTGACTGGCTACCATGCTTTCCTGTGGCCTCAGGGACAGAGGACCCTATTTCCTCAGAGGTGTCCAGGGACCCTCTCCGAGCCAGTGTAGACCCCTCTTTAGGTCCCATTCTAAGTCTAGTTTCTTAGTTATCTGGGAGGGTGAGATCTCTCACGCACAGGAGTGAGAGGCCACCCTCATACTGGCCTGTACGGTCTGACTGGCCATGGCCTTGTATCTGTATTGCTCACAATGTCACCTTAAAGCCTTGTGGCCATCTTGGCCCAGACCCAGGCTTTTACAGCCCTCTTGGAGGGGTGGGGGTTATCATGCTCTATAGCTCCACCCAAGGCCCACACCCCTTTGGGGAAAAGTCAGCCTGTTTTGGAAAAGTCAGCCAGTAGGGGGTAGCCCACGTGGGTGCAGCATCCCCCTGATAGAGCAGGGGCCCAGGGAAGCTTCCGGGCCTGACCACAGAGTCTCTAAGCAGCAGCCACTTCCTCCAGGTCTGGGTTCTCAATCCCCCTGACCTCGCTGCAGAGCCTTGTTTAATTTAATGTTTCTGAACATTACAGTGGCCCTGACAAGCCGAGGCAGAGTCATTTTAATTAGCAGCGGCTTTCCTGGGAAAAGCATTTTCCAGGCTTCAAAGAACCTTGGATGGATTCTCTAACTTTGCATGAATGTCCCTGGGCCCTCTCAGCCACGGTGCTGGTCCCAAACTGAGCCTGCATCACACTCTTAATCTGAGCTCTGCCTGTGCTTAACTGTGGACCTGGGACAAGCCCTTTAACTTCTCTGTTTCTTAGTTACCTCATGGGAATCATAATATTATCTATTTCATTTAGTTGTCTTAAGAATTAAACAGCCTGGCTCGGCGCCTGTGGCTCAAGCGGCTAAGGCACCAGCCACATACACCTAAGGTGGCGGGTGCGAATCCAGCCCGGACACGCCAAACAACAATGATGGCTGCAACCAAGAAATAGCCGGGGGTTGTGGCGGGCGCCTGTGGTCCCAGCTACTTGGGAGGCAGAGGCAGGAGACTCGCTTGAGCCCAGGAGTTGGAGGTTGCTATGAGCAGTGAAGCCATAGCACTCTACCCAGGGGGACAGCTTGAGGCTCTGTCTCAAAAAAAAAAAAAAAAAAAAAAAAAGAATTAAACAGCCCCCATCCCCTCCCCGCTCATGCTATTGTATGACCTTGACTCATGGCTCATAACCAAATCTTTTGCGAGGAACATAGCATCTCACTTTTAGAAGGAGCTGGATGTGTGTGGGGGGTGCAAAGTTCTTTCTGGAAGCATCTGCGTTTGAGAAGTCCAGGACCCCGCTGCCTTCTCCCTACAGAGAGTGTTTCCAAAGTTAACTTCAGGACGTCCCCGGGGGAGAGGTGGACTGACGCACAGCACCGACCCGAGGGGATCTGAGCAAATTCCACCGTCGTCAATTCCTGGTGTTCTGGGAAAGATGCTCTTCCCATCAGGGCTTCGGAGGCGGCACATTTGCAGACAGTTCCTGCCTGGTCCCGGCTCCCGGCGCGGGGGTCCCGCCACCCCGGGGGCTCCGCGTGGGCACCCCACCCCAGTCCCCGCATCCCCCCTCCTCTCGCCTGCCTCCTCACCTATCAGCTTTCCCGTGCGCGTCGCCGCGCGGCTCCTCCCACCGCCTAAATGCCGAGGGAGCGCGGTCCTGGGCCTGGACTGAGCGTCTCGGAGCAGCGCCGCGCGCCCTGCTCTGCCCGCGGGATGCGGCGCTGAGCTCGCGGCCACGTCCAGCCCGGCCCGGCCGCCGAGCCAGCCCCACGCGCGGTAAGGGGCCTGAGGGTGTCGGCGGGGACAGCGGGGGCGGCGGGGACCGAGGGGACGCGTCCCGCAGCGCGCGCGGGGGGCGTGGGTATCAGGGCGCAGGTGACCGCAGCGCGGCCGCCCACTGCGGGGTTGCCTGTTTTCTTTCTTCTTAAATTAAGGGAAAGAAAATTGTTCCAGACCAAATTTCATTCAACTTGGCGTGAAAATGTATCCGTGTATCAAATCTGTGGCTCCCCACACCGCACGCTGAGGAAGTTGTCTGTCAGTGGGTGGGCGCAGTGCACGTGAAGACTGGGGGATTAACAGTGACAGCAGCACCTCCGGGTCAACCTCTGAGCACCCTGCGGCGGCGGCAGCTCCAGCAGACTGTGAGGGTTGCGCGGGTTGGGGGCGGGGGGGTTCGATTGTCTAGAGCCTGAAAGAGACATCATTTCACTGAGCAGAGACCGGGGGTTTTCAGTTTGTGAGGAGGACCAGAAGGAAGTCTCTTTAGGACATTACTGAGTACAGTGGGGGTGCCTTAAGATTTAGTAATCCAGGTTAAAAAATACCAATATCTGTATCAGTCATGCAGCTTCCAAATAATTGAAAACTGAATCTGCAGTAATCAGATGTTGTAAAATTATTGTTCACTGTTTATATTAACATTACAAACTTAAAGCTTTAATATGTATAGCAACTTCTTGTAAACATTAATATGTCTTCTCCTCTCATCTAGTTAGTTAGATACCTTGATAGTTGCCTTTTACTATACCCTTGCTCTAAGAGACGGAGGAGTAGAGTTTAAGGAAGATACAGATCTGGGGAAGTGTCTTATTCCAGTGAGCGCTGGGGGTGGGATGTGGCTGTTGTTTTTAATTTCTATAGACAAGAAATTCTTAGAGGTGCATTTGTGGGTAAATGCATCGTAACTCT
Organism: Galagoides demidoff; assembly: GCA_963574575.1. NCBI lineage: Eukaryota > Metazoa > Chordata > Mammalia > Primates > Galagidae > Galagoides > Galagoides demidoff. The sequence goes on along the minus strand of CAUYQV010008515.1, from coordinate 10,708 downwards.
GCCCATTTTTGTGCATAATAAAATCTGTCAGTTAAATTGTGTAGCCTTGTATATGCCCCATCTTTTGTGTTTTTCCGATTTAAAACAGGTGCATGTCATATGCAGATTTGGTTACAAAGCGAGGGCATTTAGTATCATTCTTTTAAGTAATGACAGCACCTGTGTTAAGACTTCTATTTCATTTTTTTCCTTCTCTTTTTATGTCAGCTTGTCTTTTACAGTGTCTTTGTTGGGGTAGATATAAAAATAATTAAAATATGGTGTGTTCAGGAAGGAGCTCAAGTGTGGTCCTCTGACGGGAACGTCTGGAAATGAGTCTCAGAGAGAGGTATTTCACTATGCTGTCACCTCAGAAAATTGACAGGCACAATGCTGTCCTCGCAAGGTTCTTCTGGACATGGGCATCCTTTCTTTTGCAGGATTTCTAAGTAGGCACTTTGAGTGAACAGCAGCCGCGTTCATTAGTTGATTTTGTGAGATTTTGCCTGTTTAACCATGGCCGAGCTTCCTTTTGGGGGCGGCAGTCCTCATCCTTCCAGCAGGTGGCACCAGAGTGCAGCCCTCCTTTTCTGGGTTTAGTCCCCTGCAGTTGTCGGCTGCAGACTACTCAGGCTCTATCCTGGGGGGTCTCAGGGTCTCTTATCTCTTCCTGTGCGGGCATGGAACTGGCACTGGGTGCTGAGCCCAGGCGCTCATGTCCCAGTGGACCTCCCTTTGTCTTCCATGCTTGCTTGTCCATTGGGCTTGGTTTCATGATCCCATTTTCTATGTGACTTCTCCCAGTACTAGATTCTGATCCTCAATCTGAGTTCCAGTGGCTTTGAAAAGCTGCCTGGCCCTGGCCAGCTTTCCCCCTGAGGTGACTGGGATGCTGATGAGGTGTCCTTCTTGAACCTGACACACCTTGAACCATGCCCCTCTGTCCCTATCAGCAAACTGTTAGGAGCTAACAGCCTTGTTCCTGGGCCCCACCCAGACTGGTGCTTTGGGCCTCCTGTGCAGTGCTGTGCTGGTGACCTTTGTCCCTTTGCTCACTTTTACTTCCTCTGCTACCTCTCCCTGCTCCCAGACAAGTCCCATGACTAGGTGAGGGCTCCTCTCAGCCCTTCCAGTTCTAGGTTCTCCATCCTGCCTTGGCCTAAGGATAGGGTTTCCTCAAGCTTGTGGCTAGCCTCTTAAGGGCCTTGACAGCACCTTTTTTACCTATGAAAAGAGCTAATCTCTTAAATGTCCCTGTGTCTGCAAAGATGTGAAGTGGAGAGGTGGGTACCATGATAGAGATTTTGGCGATTTTTTTTTTCCAGTTTTTGGCAGGGCCGAGTTTGAACCCACCACCTCCCCTATATGGGGCCGGCACCCTATGCCTTTGAGCCACAGGCGCCGCCCGAGATTTTGGCAATTTATGTGGTCTTGAGTTGGAAAGCAGAATTAGGAGCCAGGAGAATCACGTGATGAGACCCATTTGAAAAACAAATCAACCAGAATTTTTATATCTAATTTTGAACAGCATTCCACATCTTCAATAGCAAACAGAGCCAGAAGCCATTTGGGACCAAGTTGGATAAATAAAGTAGCTGATCATTCACTCTTTGAACAAATATTCTTGCAGAAATAAAAAGCTCCTATGTTATGCTGTGTGATGAAGGAGTGAGGGAGACTGGCCTGTAAGGTCAGCTCACAGTTGAGGCAGATTAATAAAGGGAAATGTGTATTATTAAGTGCTGTGTGCAGGGGGGATCTACAGGAGCGATTACTCAGCGTGTCAATGATGGTCTGATACCTTTATGGTTGCCTTTTAGAAGGAAGGGGGGAAATGTGGAGTGTAGGAGCCATAAGTGGTTGTTAGGGAGGGTGAATAGATGGCGGGGGAACAGATTGACTTATAATGCCATACTAGTGTTGAGTTTTGAAAGATTTGAGGCTGGTATTCAAGGGGATAGTGAAAAAGCCCCTTCCAAAGGTTTTTCTGATCTCTACTGGTCTTCAGTTCATAAAGTATTCTTCATAATAAGTAGTCTTGTTGCAGGAAGACCAGGCCCAACAGAGAGAAAGAGCACTCAAACACCGTGTTTAAGAGGAAAAAGGCTTTTACTCAGCTGGTGGAGCTAACAGCATAGAAGAATTCGAAATGGCCACACTCCCCGACTAGCTTGGTCTTTCCCTTTTTATCTCCGGTCAAAAAGTTCCAACCCGTGGATACCTTTCTCACTGGTCAATTTGAATCAAGCCGGAGAAGCAGTTCCAGCCCCCATAGAACTGTAGGATTTCACAGAAGTGGAAATTTCCAGGATCCAGGAAGTTAAGTCTACAAATTCCTAAGAGCTGGGTCACCATAGAGAGGACCCGGCAGGGGGTATCCTTGTGGTCTCCTTGAGAAGACATCTGCTCTCCTAGACCGCCCCCTTCCCGGTATCCTCTCTCAGTCATATTTTGGGGTGAAATTTCCTTAGCTCTGTTACTGGATGAAGAGGGTCTGGCTGACTGTCACTGTCAGCCAATATACAGAGACGGGACAGGTCCACCAAACTTGGTCAGAAGGCCAGCGATTCTGGAGAACAGTGAGAGCAGCCTCTCCAAGCCTGTTCTGATCTTTTATTTCCAAGATCATGGTTTTATATATAAAATGTTTCATGGAAAAGCCTACATTAACTCTTATTTTAAATAATAAACAGCATAACTTAGTGACTATCTATTACATTTCCAATTCAAAAGTTAATTCTCTAAACTATTCAAGAGGGGCTTCCTTAGGGCGGGAGCTAAATTTACAAAACAATAAGAACAGGGGACTGGGGATGAAGGTCACTCTGTGTCCTGTGGGCCCTGGCCTGACAGACTTCATTTTAGCCTCACTGCCGGTGCTTTCAACTCCTGTGACCATAGGCAAGTCACTTATTTTCCCTACGCCTCAGTTTCCTCAAAAATCAGACAGAATAATTGTACTCATTCGAAAGGAGGTGGTTATGAAGATTAAATGGTTCCGTATTTAAAAAGAACATTAAAATAGGTATATGTGTGTTATCTAAGTTACACTTATTATTGTTTTCTTATTATATCCCAAGCACTTTACTATGCTAAATAATATTATTTTGGGACAAGAATCAGGTATGAAAATAAACAAAATTAGTTTCTTTTACTGAATTTAAAAAAAATAATGTGCTTTGAAAATTGCCAAAAAGGTGTACCAAAAATATCTTGAGTAGCAGTGGAATTATTGCAATGACTAACAGAGGAACAATAATTTGTTGCCTAAATTTTGGTCATTATCTCTTGGTTAAGCTCTCGGATAGGCAGGAGAACCACTTGCACCCAGGAGTTTGAGATGAGCCTGGGCAACATCTAGAGACCCTGCTTCTCAACACAAAAAAAGAAAAGAAAAGAAAATGGCTCTGACTTTCTACAATCCCCCAAGCCATTCCTCAGTATTACTAGTAACTTGTCTTTCCTAATTCATTTATCCGTTCTGTAGTGGTCTTTTGGCCCTCACTGTGTTTCCTGCACGTTCCCTTTTTAATCTCATTCTGTCTGCTCGTCTCCTGTGTCCTTCCTTGTTTTTTTCTGCTGATTTCGTGTTCTTGATGTCTTGTAGCTGCAAGTCATTTATCATGAAAACGTTCAGCCCCGTCTGGGAGTATGCTCTCTCCAGACTGCCTTCACCGGCCTTCTGGGCCTTTCCTTTCTCTTCCCTGCCCCCTTTCCCGTCCTTTCTGTAGTATTTACATGTATGGGCTCTGTGGTTTCTTTCTCCCTCAAGCATATTTAACAAGACTCTGTTCAGGGAACCTTCAGATACAGTTTGAGTGCATTGTCTTTAATTGCTTCTTTCTTTCTGTGACCTTTGTTTCCTTCGGAGAGGTTCCATTGGTGCCCTGGTTGTTGTGGTTTATCTGCTTTTCTGTTGCCTGAGGATATGGAAGAAGGGGTGGAGTAGTAGGCACCTAAAAACAGCTGGGCTTTGTGGCAGGCACCTGTAGTCCCAGCTACTAAGGAGGCTGAGGCAAGAGAACTGCTGGAGCACAAGAGTTTGAGGTTGCTGTGAGCTGTGATGGCACAGTGCTCTACTGAGGGCAACAGAATGAGACTCTCAAAACAAACAAACACTCCCCCCTCCCCAGGAAATCCTAGATTCTTTATTTTAGAAATATACATTTCAAATATCTACTTCTAGTCTATAGCTCGTATTTTTTACATTTTATTGAATGATAGTTTTTCATTTTCTTCTTTCTTTCTTTCTGTCTATCTGTCTGTCTGTTCTGGTGTCACAGCTCACAATAACCTCAAACTCTGGGGCTTAAGTGAATCTCTTGCCTCAGCCTCCCCAGTAGCTGGGACTATAGACACCCACCACGAGTCCTGGCTATGTTGTTGTTGTTGTTGTTGTAGTTGTCATTGTTTGGCAGGCCTGGGCCGGATTTGAACCCACTGACCCTGGTGTATGTGGCTGGCGCCCTAGTCTCTGAGCTATAGGCCCTGAGTTGATAGTTTCTCATTTTCAATTTGGTCAAACTTACCAAAAGTAAAGCTTCAAAAATTATACAGAGTTTTTGTATAACTTTTATGGCACTTTCCCCCCAAATCAACTTCTTACATAACCATAGTTTAATTATCGAGGACCAGGAAATTCACATTGATGTAATTCTTTATATCCTTATTCTTTAGACCTTATTTAAATTTTGCCAATATTCCTGCTGATGCCCTTTTCCTGACCCCAGCCAGAGCCTCATGGTACCTTTGGTTGTCACATCACCCTATTCAGGTTCAATCTGTAATAGTTCCTCAGTCTTTCTTTGTCTTTTGTGAACTTGACACTTTGAGAAAGTTCAGGCAAGTTATTTGTAGAATATTATCCAATTTGGGACTTGCCTGACATTTTCTTTCCTTTTTTTTTTTTTTGAGACAGAGTCTCACTTAGTCACCCTTGGTAGAGTGCTGTGGCATCACACCTCACAGCAACCTCAAACTCTTGTGCTCAAATCATTCTCTTACCTTAGACTTCCAAGTAGCTGAGACTACAGGCGCCCGCCACAATGCCTGGCTATTTTTAGAGATGGGGTCTAGTTCTGGCTTAGGCTGGTTTTGAACTGGTGACCTCGGGCAATCCACCTGCCTCAGCCTCCCAGAGTGTTAGTAATAAATAATTCAACAGAAATTTGATAAATTTGATGTGTTTTCTCCTTGGTAATAGTTTGTATTTAGATTCTCTTGAAGGTTTTATGTAGATAATTGCATTAGATATTTTGGTTATTTCTGTCTTAGCAGAGGATTTTGTTTCTTCAATCTCTCGAAGTTAGGCATGACCATGTGACTTTTCCTGGCCATAAAATGGAAGCTGAAGGGATGTGGGTGGAGACATTTAATTGCAGGTGCGTGACTTTCCAACTCTGCTTGTGTAAGCAAGTGTTGACATGAACATAACCTAAAATCAAAATAACATAAAATGATAGGCCAGCATATAAAGATTTGTTGACAAATCCCTGAGATTTTGGCCTTGTTTGTTATATAACCTGCTTATTTGGTCAGATACAAAAATCATGTTTAGTTCTTTCTCTTGCAATTCTTATATTTATTCTTTTTTTTTTTTTCTGGTCTTATTCCATTGGCTATGACCTCAAGTGTAATGGTTAACAAAAGCAGTGTTAATACACATCTTTGTCTTGATCTTGACCTTAAAGGGAATGCTTTTAAGTTTCACTGTTAAGTGTATTTGTCTTAAATGTTTGATGAATACTCTTTGTCAAATTACTCTTTTTATTATAAATTAGTCTGAATTTTTACACATTTTTTGGTGCATCTTTTGAAATAATTGTGTATTTTCTTCTCTTTGAATTCACTGATAATAGTATATTGATACATTTCTTGTGTATTATGTATTATTTGAGAATTTTTCCATTTGTGTTCAAAAGAGATATCATTTCATAGTATTTTTTTCTTTTACTGTCCTTGTTTGAAGTTGAATATTTCTTCTATGTTTCTCTGAAATAGCTTGTACAAAAATGGATTTCTTTTGCTCTTTTAAAATTTGGCAAAACTCATCTCTAAATCTGTCTGGGTTGTTTTACTTTAGAGTAGAGGCAGTGGACTTCTAATTATAAATTACAGATTCATTATCTGTACAAATAATTGATATTTGTTTATTCAGATTCTGTTTCTTCTTTAATAAACTATGTAAATTCATTACTATACAAAATTATTTCATTTGTTTTGAAATTTATAGGCGTAAGATTGTTCACAGTATTACGATTAAAAAAAACTTTCTCCGTGGTTAACTTTTTTTCACTTTAACTATGGTTTATTTGTGTCTCTTTTCTCTTGTTAAATCTTGCTAGAGCCTTATTTTATTAGTTCTCCTGAAAGAAAAAGTTTTGACTATATAAATATTTTCTTTGGTTATTTTATTCTTTACCTCCTCACTTGACACTCATATCTCATTTTTCCCTTTTTTATATTTAAATGTTTACTCTGTTGTTCTCTTTTTTCTAGCCTTTTGTTTTATATGATCTATTAATTTTTTTACTTATAGCTTTATTCCTTTGTGTTCCACAAGTTTTAATATGATAGTCTTTCATTGTTATTTGGTTTAAATGAGATTTCCTCTTTAAGCCATAAGTTATTTCAGGTATACCTTTGAAAGTTTCAAAACATAATTTTTTCCATGATGGTTTCATTATTAATTTTTAATTTCTAGCTTAATAGTTTGTTCTGTGTTGCTAGAGGCTTCCAAGTCTCCAGGGATCCGTGTTATAATGTTAGTTGGTCAGTTGCTGTGTGGCGTCCATGTTTGTGGTTCTCATTCTTTGTGCTTCTTTCAGCTGCACCAGAGCTTGGGTTCTTTTTTTTTTTTTTTCTTCTTTCTTCTACCCTCCCCTTTACCCCTCTAATTATTTGCAAGTATCTTCTCCACCCATCTTTCTGTTTTTACTTTGGGTGTGTCATATGACCTTGTATATGGCTGGATTTTTTCCAACCTGTCTTTAAACAAGTGAGCTTAATCCATTTATACATGTGTGATTTCGGAGACATTTGGGCTTGGTTATCTCATTATTTGTTTTCTCTGTAATGACTTTTTTCTTTAGTTTTCTTTTGTTCATTTTTCTGTCTCCTATTAGATTGGTCAAGTTTTCTATATTCCCATCTTGTCTCTCTTTGCTGGTTTGCAAGTGAATGGTTTCCATTCTTTTAGCAATTATGATTCTCTTTGACTTTTTTTTTTAGACAGAGTCTCACTCTGTCACCCTGAGTAGAGTGCCATGGTGTCATAGCTCACAGCAACCTGAAACTTTTGGGCTCAAGTGATTCCCTTGCCTCAGCTTTCTGAGTAACTGGGACTACAGGTACCTGCCACAATGCCTGGCTGGTTTTTCTATTTTTAGTGTTGGTGGGGTCTTTCTCTTACTCAGATTCATCTCTAACCCCTGCGCTCAAGGGATTCACCCGCCTGGGCCTCCCAGAGTGCTGGGATTACAGGTGTGAGCCACCTAGCCTGGGCCGATTTTCTTTAATCTTGAGTTGTGCAATTTAGCCATATATAAAATAAAATTTTTCAGTATTTCTATCATTTTCTCTGTCATGATAAAGACCTTGGTGTACTTTAATTAGCAAATAAGCTGGTTTCCTTATTTTGTAACTGTTCCCTAGTTGAACTTTTAATTTATTTTTTACTTTTTTAAAAAAGATTTTTTGTAGAGGTCGGGTCTTGCTATGTTGTTCAAGCTGGTCTTGAACTGCTGGGCTCATGTGATCCTTGCACTTTGGCCTCCCAAAGTGCTGAGATTACAGGTTTGAGACACTGCACCCAGGTGGGAGGGGAGATGGGTGGAGGGAGGATGATTGGTGGGACCACACCTATGGTTCATCTTACAAGGGTACATGTGATCTTTCTAAATATAGAATATAAATGTTTTAACACAATAACTAAGAAAATGCCATGAAGGCTATGTTAACCAGTTTGATGAAAATATTTCAAATTGTATATAAAACTAGCACACTGTACCCCATGACTGCATTAATGTACACAGCTATGATTTAATAATAATAAAAAAATTCTTTAAGCATGAAAATTTAGTTATTTTAGTGAACATAAATAAATGAAATCTAATGATGGATTTGATCAATTTCTATGCTTGCTTTTGTGTCCTGTATCTTGACATTACCTGAGTTTATGCTCAAGTGTATCTATTAATGACTCTTTTTTTTTGCATTTTTGGCCGGGGCTGGGTGTGAACCTGTCACCTCTGGCATATCATATCAGAGCCCTACTCCTTTGAGCCACAGATGCTGCCCTATTAACGATTCTTTCAGGGAGTGAAGCTACATTAATGGTAAACTCTCTTAGTATTTCTGTGTTTGGAATGTCTTAATTATGGTTTTACTTTTTCATTTTCATTTAATTAGGTATAAAACTTTAGAGTGGCAGTTATTTCCTCCCAGTGTTTTGAAAATACCTTATTGCCTGTATCACTGGTCATGGGAAATCACTGACAGTCTGTCAGTCTTCTGTAGGTAATGTGTCTGTCTGGAAGCTTTTTGGCTTTTTCATCCTTGATGGTCTGTGGCAGGAGTCCTCAAACTATGGCCTGTAGGCCACATGTGGCTCGCTTAGGACATTTATCCAGCCTGCCAGGTGTTTTTGCTGCTGCTGTCTGTCCTGCTTAGCAGCCAACTCATCCCGGGGCCCGCAGTCTGGAATGGTCTGAGGGACAGTGAACTGGTCCCCTGTTTAAAAAGCTTGAGGACACCTGGTCCACAGTCTCACTATAATGTGGTGAAATTTGGATTTGTCTTTATTTACAGTGCTGGTGTTAGGCCCAAGAGTCTCCCAAAGACCATATACGGCAGACAGGTTGAATTTAAAGAGGAGTCCTTTTATTGAAGAGCCAGCGGCGACTGCGTCAGTGTCCCAATGTGGGCTTTCTGAGAGCAGCGCTGAGTGCTTAAGGGGTCAGGTCTGTAAGGCTTGGTCTGCATCCTGGTTGGCACACAGGCTGCCCCGGTGCGTTCCGGTAGGTTAGCAAGTATTGTGCAGAAGCAGAATTTTGCAGTTAGTTAGTCATACATCTTTGTTTCAGTACTTTCTCCACCTAGCATTTCTTAAAGGTCAGTCTGGGGATAGTTGGTACTTCCCAGGCTGTTTCTCAGGGGAGTTAGTCAAGCAAGAAGTCAGTGATTGCTTCCCTGTCTATCTCGGGAGTGAACCAGACTTACTCCATTTTGTTGAGGGGTTGTAGCCCAGAAATTTGCCAAGAGTTAACTGATATTTTTCTACCTTAGTTTAGGCCTAATACTAGGTACTTAGAGTATAGTTTTCATTGGGGGATTCATATTTTCAATTCTGGAAAATTCTTCACTGATATTTCTTCACATATTTTTTTCCTCTTCATTCCTTTCTGCAGGAAGTCTTGTTAGAGTAAGTTGATGTCATCTGTCTGCTCCATGTCCTTTGTCTGGTAAGTCCTGGTTGTTAGTGGAGATAGTCAGCTCTGGGGAAAGGTAGCATCTTCCTCCCCCTGTGAGGCCAGTCTGGAGTTCTCTCCTCACTTCACTCCTGAGGACCATTCCCCTGACCTAGGCTTTGTAGTACCTCTGTCTTTCTCCTCCCTGGGAGATGATTGTACAGATTTCATGCCCTCACCTTGTCTTTGTTTGAGCCTCCCCGGGGAAAGGGAAAGGTACATTAAGAGTTCAGGTGTGTTCACTGTTTCTCCCTGGCCACCACTTTCAAGGAGTGTGCTAAGAGTTGTATCCCTTTGTTTGAGTTGTGCGTGTATATTTTTGGCCAGTTGGAAATTATTTTTTCATTTCAGTGTTGGACAAAGTAGGGAAACAAATGCCTCAATGTGGCCTCCACACTTCAGGAGTAAGAGCAGTGGTCATGATAGTTTCAGCCCATCAGCAGTTGGTCATGGGTGTCTAATATCCCAGTTTTGTGTGCAATTGGCACAGTGTACAGGTGTTTGGTACTTTGGAGAGAAACAGGTGCCTATTATAACTGGATATAAATTAAGGAACTGAGAAATTTGAATGAGGCAAATGGTAGAAAGCTGGTTTTATTAAGCTGGAGGTGTTGGTGGAAGGATGGAGGGTGACCTGCCGTAGATACCACCTGTTGTGAACGCTCCCTGAGGACTCAAGAGTTTTATGGAGAATCCGGAAATGACTAAATTTGGATTTTTGTGGGATACCTATATTTGGCTTTCTTGTGGACAGAAATGCCTGATTTACCTCTTTGCTTATTGGTTGTTTGCTTCAAAAGATATGGAAATAAAATTCTCTGCTTTGAGGTGATAGAGGTTTTTCCCCTCCCCACTTGCTCTTAAAAATCCTGTTTTTGTTTCTGCTCTGAGACTAAGTTTACCAACCGAGTCCCTCCCCTGGGTGAAGTCATTTACATGAAAAACAACTACAGGCTCAATCAGCTAAGGCACCAGCCACGTACACCTAAGGTGGCGGGTTCGAATCCCCAGCCCCGGCCTGCCAAACAACAATGATGGCTGCAACCAAAAAATGGCCGGGCGTTGTGGCGGGCGCCTGTGGTCCCAGCTACTTGGGAGGCTGAGGCAGGAGACTCACTTGAGCCCAGGAGTTGGAGGTTGCTGTGAGCAGTGAAGCCATGGCACTCTACCCAGGGGGACAGCTTGAGGTTCCGTCTCAAAAAAGAAAGAAAAACAACTACATTACGTGCAAAATCAGGAATCCTCTCTGGTTATTCTTTGTC